>JAXCGZ010007808.1:87500-92500 GCA_037179515.1 Halocaridina rubra
TGCCTTCGACGACTGTCTAAATAGTTAAAGAATTTATAAATCTGCTTATTGAGTATTACAGGGATGAAGTACCGTTGTAGAAAGACATTTGGCCAGTATTTCCCTCTGCCATTTGCTGATCAAAAGCTCTAAAATCATGTTCATTTTCACAGTACACAGTGCATGATTGATGACCTTCTCCAAAGTACTTAACGTTATCTAAGAAATATTGATGATCAGGATATATATATAATTTAGAAAGAAAAAATACTTCAAAGATGGACTGTCTGGAATACCCAAATTGCTTAGAAAGAGCTTAGGATAACGCAACAAAACTAGATATAGGATGATTGACCTACGGTGCTCAGGAATTATCTCAGGATATCTTTAATATACCATAACATTACTACCAATTTTCGTAATATTGCTTCTGTTTTCATTATATTACCACTTTTTGCTTATAGCTTGTTATATATCTTGGAAAAATACATTGAACAACATATAAACCCGTTATGCAATTATGCGGTTAGCAAAAATCTGATTTTAACTTTTACAGGTGTTAAAACTGTTGTCATATTTTATCAATATAAATTGACAGTTACATAGAGATATCAATCTATTTTAGTAGATAATTATTCAGCCTATGAATTTTTGAAATACGTCAGATCATTGCTGACAATATCAATTATGTAAATATAATAATCACATTCCATACATGACTGGTCGAAAACATAGCTGGGATGTTTTTTTTCTTTTTTAATGACCAGACCATTCACGAACTAATCTTCACATATTTACTCTAAACAACTTCCCTTTTAGTATGATGTTTGCTAACCAACATCCCGATGTTGTTTTCTTGTTTTTGACACCTCCGATTTACCTATCTTCTTCTTCCATGTTTCATCGTTTCCTCAGTTTACATTTTTATCAGACTCCCTTTCTCCATTTTTTTTTCGTCCTTTTTCATCCACCTTTGGTCTGTGGATCGCGCTTATATTTTATATTCAGTTTTAATGAGTCTTTATCAAAGTGTGTTCGAAAGTACAACTTATCACATCCTCTTTTGACTTTTCCTCCTTTTATATGCAATTACCCGTTTGCTATATATATTGCAAAAAAAATCATATGTACTTTTACATCCGTTCCATATGTTGCTGTACCCTTCTAAACCACCCCTCTCTCTCTCTCTCTCTCTCTCTCTCTCTCTCTCTCTCTCTCTCTCTCTCTCTCTCTCTCTCTCTCTCTCTCTCTCTTTCACTTTCCGGTTTTTCCTACTTTTTTTCTCTATCTCCTCCCCCCCTCACCCCCCCCTGTAACACTGTTATTTTATTACAGAATGTGCACCGCGGTAGTTTTTAAAAATTCGGTTTGCAGCTTGACAAATTCCCATCACCAAGGCAAAGCCCCCGTGTGGCAGTTATCAAACAAAATGTGTGTGATTTTGTTTATAATTGCTGCCTATGACATGCGAAGTGCTTGACAGGAAAACTGACATTTTTACTATGGTTTGCAACTCTATTTCCCCCGTCCACTGATTTTCCATTTCCTCTACAAATGAAAACATGAGGGTTTGGCGACCTTTTTTTTTTATTTTTTTCAAGTATTTATTTATGTTTCTCCTTTTTTTCTGCCTCTCACACTTCATCGTCCTTTTTATTTTCATGTCTTTTTTTAATTGGTCTAGTTGGGTGCAAAAATCCAACGACTCCATTATGCTTAGATTGCCTTTCTTCACACAGATTTCTGCTCTATGAAAGTCACTTCAACGCATGATTACACTCGCTGCGCCTTTCCAACTTAAATAATTAAAGGCAGACTTTTAAATTTTAAAATATAAATTGAGTAAATATAAAAAATTGCATTATATGAAACCCATCTAAGATTTTCATGCACCAGTCCTAACCCTCTTGAATATGAAAAAAAAAATCCTGTCATTTGTACCGTCAATATCATTTATATATTCTGCGCTTTTTAAGCTCTAAACTTTATTTGATGCCATATAGTATTGAAACTCGTAAGACATTTGTTTTATGCTAAATACATTATGGGTCGTCTGTCTTGGACAAAGCAAAAAAAAATTCGTTTGTAATACCCAAGATCAGAAAATATCTTATCTTGTTTGTTCCGGTTTTACGTCACGGATTCCCTTTTCTACCAAGGGTTATGACTGCTGCCTTCTTGCAAAGGACTTGTTTTGGCAGATGTAATCGTTACCCTGAGTGCATGCCCTTGCTAACCTCAGACCGTGAAGGATGTTATTGATACTCGAGTCGAGTCTAGCAATTTCTACCCTATGGTTAGATTACCAGGCTAACAGAGGACAGCATTAGATTGGGAATGGTGAGAGATTATGTACTTGGGTCCAGTTCTGAGGGTTATAAATATATTCAATTAACATTATCCGTCACTGATACGGCTGTACCTAAGCGCCATAAAAAAGGGTTAATCTAGTAGTTAAGTATTAGATTGCAATAATCACTCATGTGCGATCACACGCAGTCAAACACATATTTTGTGTGTATATATATATATATATATATATATATATATATATATATATATATATATATATATATATATATATATATATATATATATATATATATATATATATATATATATATATATATATATAGTATATATATATATATATATATATATATATATATATATATATATATATATATATATATATATATATATATATATATATATATGTATATATATATATATATAAATATATTATATATATATATATATATATATATATATATATATATATATATATATATATATATATATATATATATATATATATATATATATGTGTGTGTGTGTGTGGATGCGGGTGTGGGTGTGTATGTGTGTGTGTGTATGTGTGTGTGTGTGCATGTGTGTGTGTTGTGTGTGTGTGAGTGTGCGTAATATTTTTCTTCAAATGATTTATATATAACTGAAAATTATATTACGAGAGCATAATACATTATTATAATTTTTTGTAAAGACAAAATAAAAGTTGGTTCAAATGGCCCTCTTGGCATTAATATCTCATCAACTCAACATGAACTAAAAATAACACCTCACAAACACACATACAAGTCTCGTGTGATGTAAGCAATTTGTAATTCTTGGGCCGAGGAAAGTTTTAATATATATGATATAATTTTTTTTATTTATGGTTTTTCTCTCTGTTTCTCTCCGCAAACCTTGTTTCGGCTGGCAAGCCTAGGCATAATTCGCTTATCATTATTCATGAGACACAGAGTGAGAGAACATTATGTATATACTCTATAAAGAAATATATGAGATTATTCCTATTTCTTATGCATTGAAAAAGATGCCAGAATGCCAACTAGTTGTTCTAAGTCCTTACGAGTGCGTTTAATTTCAGCCGGGTCTCTAGCGATCGTCATTTGCATAACAATGAACACATGATAACAATAGATCGAGATGATGAAATATATTCTCTCTCTCTCTCTCTCTCTCTCTCTCTCTCTCCTCTCTCTCTCTCTCTCTCTCTCTCTCTCTCTCTCTCTCTCTCTCTCTCTCTCTCTCTCTCTCTCTCTCTCTTCAGGTAATATGGCCATTGCCATCTATTTGTAACATGTAAAACAAAGTTACCGTACGTGTTTTACTGGCCATTTGGGCTAGCTAAGCTATTAAGGTAAGGTCGCGGTGTATATCTTTTACGATGTTAATCTTGCTTTGATAATGTTAAAACCACTAATACTGTAATTACCTGTTTTCATTTAAGCAAGTGGTCTGTTAGATTTAAATTGTGTTTGAGCTTAAAACAGAGTTAAGAATTTATGTTAGAGACTCCCGGCTAGTTTTTGTAATCTAGAACATGTACATTTGTTTTTTGTTTTCATTAATCTGAAGAAAACAAGTAGATATTCCCTGCCTCCGGGTATATTCAAAGATGGAGTTTTTATTGAACCTATTCTTATTCCAATCAACTTTATACAGTGTCAAGTTATAAATTTCGGCCTTTGATAACCGTAGATTTCTATGACTACTCTATGCAGCTTCATGCTAAATATATTTTCGACAGGTTTTTTTTTAATATATTTGCCTATTGGTATCACTTAGGTTTTCAAAGTTGCCTTTCACTCATTCAATGTGCATCATATTTAAGATTGCAATTTCCTTTCCAATATTTTCTGGTTCTTCTTTTTTTTGGTATTTTTGCTAAAAAGATGATTGATTGATTGATTGATTCGGTTTTACGTCTCGAACTCCCTTTTCTACTAAGGACTAGGATGGATGCCTTCTTGCGAAGGACTTGTTTTGGTATGTGTAATCGTTACCCTGAGTGTATGCCCTTACTAAAAGAATATAACGTTATTGGTTTCGTTTTTATTGCTGTATATTCTAGTGAGTTTCTGTAATTGAATTATCATTGCTGTTATTTTTTGAAGGAATTTGTCAAGAAGGTTTTTCGCTTGCTTCAAGTAAACTGATGATGTTGTAGACTTCTTAGTATATTCAGTATTATTTTGTTTTCCAAGAGTAAAGTTATATATTCAATTACAGATTTCAGCTCCCGAATTACCTATTATAAGTTTCTGAAGGTATAGAAGGATGGCTACTGTAGTAATTATTGACTCACTTATATTTACATCATAGAGATATAATTACTAAATAGCCTTGGTAATTGTCTAATTGTATTTACCATTTTTCTAGTTAGCTTAATCGAAAGTTTCAATAAATGCCTTTTATATACACAGTTTTTAAGAAATTTATTTTAGTCATTAGCGTTGTCTGTTAATTATATTGCACTTTATCCTTATGAACCAAATACATGATATTCTTGCAAGCGAGGTCTGATGCTGCTACGAAGGTGGTTTGAAAAAAAATTATTCTTGACCGAAATGCGTCTCACTTCCGGAAGGGCAGGCTTTGAAAAGCGTGATACAGGCTAAAGGGGTTTTTACACGGTCAAACGGTTCGTTAAACGCGGTTCGACAGACAAGTGTTTGAAGTAATGTTCGAACGTGTGAACGGGGTATTTGGTTGTC
>JAXCGZ010007809.1:2500-5000 GCA_037179515.1 Halocaridina rubra
TACCCCAGTAAAATTTATCCTATCCAGCAATAGTACTTTCTCACCAATATGAACTGAAATTTCAAAATTATTTTCCTGCTGCAATGGAAATCTTGATAAACAATCAGCATTTGGAATTTAATATCCTGGTCCATGCACTAAGTTATAAGAGTAAGCAGATAAAAGTAAAGACCATCTAATTAGTCTACCTGATGCCATACGTGGTACTGCCTTCTTTTCACTCAACAATCCTAACAAAGCTTTGTGCTCCGTGAATATGGTGAAATTCCTTCCTAATACATATTTGTCAAAGTTCCATACAGACCATACAACTGCTAGGGCTTCTTTTTCTATCTGGGTATAATTTTTCTCAGCTTTTGACAAAGTCCTAGATGCAAATGAAATAGGTTTCAAAAATCCAGTAACATCCTCTTGCTCTAAAACCGCTACTAAACCATATGAGCTTGCATCACATGTCAAAAACCAGAGGTTTCCTAGGGTCATAATGAACTAATAGACTGTTTGATTTCCGTAATTCTTTAGCCTGTAAAAAAGCTTTAAGCTCTATTTTCCTTATCACTCCAAATCCATTCTGTAGGTTTTGATTCCAATGCATACAATGGAGCCATAATCTTGGACACATTTGGTAGAAATCTGTGGTAAAATTTCACCATATCACAAAATGTGTATAACCCTTGCCTATTTTGGGGAACTGGTATATTCAGTATAGCTGTCACCCTCTCAACTGATGGATGAATACCTTGAGCAGATAAAGTACAACCTAGATAAGTTACAGTAGGTAAAAAAAAGTCGCACTTCTCTCTTATCAATTTCAAGCCACACTTTTGTAATTTACTTAATACTTTTTCAAGAATAAAAAAAATTCTCAACTGTGAGAGCAGTAATCAATATGTCATCTAAGTACACAGTAACATGTGGAATACCTTTGAAAATGTTCTCCAGCACTCTCTGGAAAATGCCTACAGCACTATTCAAACCATGCTGTAGTCTAGTAAACACTTCAAAACCTTTGTGGGTATTTATTAACATATACCTTTGAGATTCCTCACTGAGTTCCAGTTGATTGCATGCCTGGCTTAAATAAAGTTTAGTAAAGTACCTTCCTTTTCCCAACATGGCAAAAATATCCTCAGAGGTTGGCAATAGATACTTCTCAAGTTCACCGACAGGGTTAAGGGTTTCTTTAAATCAGTACATATCCTAACATTTTTGCAGTCACTCTTCAACACATATACCGTGGGATTGGCTCATTTTGAAAAAGTTATTGGTTTAATTATACCTAAATTTTCAAGTCTCTCCAGCTCTTCATCAACCATTGGATGTAAATGATAGGGTACTGGCCTAGCAGGCTTTTGGACAGGAACAGCTCCTGGCTTCACATTAACTGAAACCTTGAACTCCTTTAAACATCCTACACCAGGTTCAAATACCTCTCTACATTTAGTTAAAAGTTCATCTATTTCCCCTTTTTCAGGACCATCAACTGCATTTATATTATCATTGTTAAAAATTTATTACCACTTTAAATTAGTGTTTTGCATCCAGTTTCTACCTAATAAAGAAGCTCGATCACCTTTAATTACTACAATAGGCAACCTGCGATATTTGTCATTATATACAACGTCAACCATAGCTATACCTGCAATATCAAGTGGCTGTTTGTTATAATCCGAGATTATAATGTCTGCATTTAGTAATTTTTTAAAAGAGTTGCACACCTTTCTATATGCATTTTCACCCATACAAGTGACTGCTGCACCTGTATTAACTCAATATTAGCATTTATATAATTAACCATCACATTAAGAACATATTTACCATCATAACAACGAACAACTTCAGCTGTAGACTGATGTGGCAACTTACCAGACTTCTTCAAAACAAAAATATCAAACTCATGAGCTGCAATCTTTTTAGATACCTGAATATCTTCATTAACTACTGAAATATTATCACATACATTTAAATTCAGATTTAAAATTGCATCCGAAAGTTGAACTATATCGGATTCAGCAGACTGAAGTACTGGTTTGGCCCTCTGAATATTTAGGCTAGTACTGCTAACACAATGCTGTGACCTTGGTACTTTACCATCTTTACATACATCAGCTACATGTCCTATTTTATGGCATGGCCTACATTTAGCAGCCTTGAATTTTTCATCAGTCAGCTAAATGTCCAGCAGAATTACAGCTAAAACACCTTCTTATTACACTAACATCACTCGGGGAATTATTCTGCACTGAAACATCTCTCCCCTGTTGAACAGGTCGTCCTCGATGACGAAAGTTTTTACGAGCAGTTGGCTTATCCGAATAGAACACGTTACCATTTTTATACTTATTAACATTATGAATAGCTGTACTACCACTATCAGCTGAAAACTGTGCATTTACACACATATTAGCATTAGTTTCATTTAATTCAGCTTCCTCAGCAATTTTCACAGCTTCCGAAAATATTAATTTTAATCCTGCAGATGCTTCCAAAATTTTGTTAG
>JAXCGZ010007809.1:15000-37500 GCA_037179515.1 Halocaridina rubra
CTTTTTTCTTTCAGTTCTAAAGCGTGGGTTGTTCTTTCCAACAACTAATAAGGGATTTTTAAATACCCTTCTTTCTCTCTTCACTAAGGTTTGGACATGTATATTGATTTTTTTTCTTTCTTTCTGTTTGAATCTCATCCATTCGTTTACATGGCTTTTTAGAGTGTTTTTAGGATATTAAAGACTTTTTTTTTCTCTTTCCCTTGCTCATGAAATTCTTGCTAGGTGTGATTCCATGGTTTCTCTCTCTCCTCGTTTTTTCACTCCCCCGCCGTCTTCGCTGCAGGCCCAGGTTCGTACACTACCATAAATTATTTTCTTTCTAAGATAGGCAAGACAAAGAGGAAGCGATCGATGCACCTTCAAAATCCCTCCAGCCTGGCTTTTTCGTCCTACCCTCGGCCGATCTTGACTAAGACCACCCTGTAGGAGACCTGCAACGTCAGCGCGATTTCTCTTCAGTACTTCGAAGCAGATCTCGGGATGAAAATTTGAACCTATGTCACTACTACAGTTGTAAGAAAGGTTCCCTATTACTTCAGGGTACCAACAATGGCCATACGTTGGTAATCGGAGGCTATACTTTGCCTCCCCTGCAACTGCAAGTGATTGCAATCTCTATTCAATGGGCAACAGGGACTTGTTTGAGAGGACTAAATCTAAAGACTTTTAGAACTTGCAGGTCGGGGCTGCCTAGGAATAGGGTGGTAATGGAAGGTATGTGTCTACACAACTAGATTATTATTCCAAGATACTTAGGACTTAGAAACTGCTACATAGCATTACTCTACTATAAATATCAAAAAGAACAATCATTAAATACTGAGAAAAGCCACTAAAGAAATACTCTTATTAGCAGTGGCTACAGTAACATCAAGTATGAATTCAGATAAAAGATACAAATCATCAAGTTTATGCTGATTACATTATAAAAATAATAATTAGCAACAGGCCATTGAGAGATAGCAACAATATCAGTCAACATAATAATAACATTACTAATAATCATGATCAAAATAAGAATAATAAAAAAATAAAATAAAAATACTAAATCAAAAATAGCAATATATATACAATGGAGACTGGCATTCAGAAGTAAGAACAGAGTTCTATACTTATATTTCATAGTAATGCTCATTCTAACACAGTCTCTTTTACTATTCAAATTCCTGCTGTCATAATCTATGTATATATATATATATAGAGCATAAGTGGCAACTTGCTGGCTCCACAATTTGTCAATGGGAGCTCTATCTATTCTCTAAACAGTTGCGACATGTGGCAAAAATATTTATGCAAATGGTGGTACTACCGCTGTCTTATCAGTATTTATGCAATAACAGCATGCAACAATTTATCGACTGAAATAAAACGTAGGCACAGTTATCGCCTAGCTTCGCTGAAAAAAAAACAAAAAAAAGAATCAATGACGGCAACATTCTTTTAGCATCGAAAGGAGCCTCTGTCAATCTCAGAGTCGAGTGAAAGGTAGGAGAGAGAGAGAGAGAGAGAGAGAGAGAGAGAGAGAGAGAGAGAGAGAGAGAGAGAGAGAGGAGAGAGAGAGAGAGAGACTGGGCAACCTTGAAATACGTCGCGGTATCCACCCAAGTGTCAGATGAGGCTGGCCTCCTTCCTTTAACTGTACTGAAAATAAAAAATCGTCGCAGAGTATCTCTAATAATAAAATAATAAATAAACAAATGAAAGTGAACAAACGTTAGCAATGACTATCGATAGAGTTTGACGTTTATTGTCAGAGGGCTATTCTTATTCCCCATTAACAAAAACAAAAGCAAAAAGAACTTAGTGTACAACTGCAGAAATGTCGAAGCATAAATCCATTCCTTTCTGTTTAATATTGCTAAGGACTTTACTGTAACAGCATACACATCCTTGTCTATAATGACAATCTCTCTCTTTTCTTGCTATAAATCAGAGGGTTGAGTCGAAGCACAAACACTCTGATGAAATTAAAGCAAAAGATTAAAATCATATCTTTACTACTATCAACAAAAGTACAAATATCTTTTTCTTATCAGACGTCTTATAATGACTTAAGTATCATTAAGTTTAAATTTAAAACTCAACATATAATCTTTGAGAATCTCAATTATCTTAATTAGCTCAATTGTAATCTTAAATTCATGACAGTGATAGTAATTAACAATAATTATCTCTAGATAATCCTTTCAAAACTCTTTAATTAAGATTTTAAAGATTTCTTCAATACAAAAAGAACTGGGTTCAGTTTAGTTCCTGGGTTCATCCAGTGAGGACGTGCTTCCAGTAGCTCTAGTCTTGACCATTCTTAGTACAATGGAGAGTAGTGGTGTTCTTTGTGCTGGTGATGTTAGTGGTAGTGATGTTGGTGGTGGTGTCGTTGTTGGTGCTGTTTGTGGCTGTGCTGGGGATTTGTCCTCGTCTGACGCAAGCAGACTCATTTTTAATTTAAGAAATGAGTTGGCCGCAGTCAGGCAGGAGGTCAGATCCTTAGCTGAGGAGAACAGGGATCTGAGAGGTAAGGTAGAGGTGTTAACCAGGAAGGGACAATTGAATAGAGAAGACGACTGGAAAGTTGTGAATAAGGGTTCAACGAAGATGGTTCTTAAGAAAAATGATACTTTTAGACTACAAGTTGCTAATTCATTTAGTTCACTTAGAGATGAAGGTGACAGTGGCGGCAGTAATTCTTCAGGACCCATAGAGTCAGATAGGTGTACTAGCGATCGTAGAAATGGAAGTGGGAAAAGCTCTCAGGTCAAGAGCCTAGGTAAGTCTCCCAAGGTCGGAGTAACCCATCCTCCGGATAAGTCTCGTTCTTTGGTAATTGTAGGGGATTCACTATGCAGATATGTAGACAGGAAACTCAGGCATAGAGTTAGAGGAAAATATTTTTTCCCTGGAGCAGGTATGAAGAAGGTGGGTGAGTCAATAAATAGCTGGATTGAGAAAAAAGATGTTGTTTGTTTGATAGCTGGGGGAAACGACGTGCAGGATGGTAGAAGTGAAGAGCTGATTAGGTTGTATAGACAAGCCCTGGATAAGATCAGGAAAAGGGGTGCAGTTCCTGTGATGTGTGGTATTCTCCCTAGGCTTAGCCAAAGTTCAGAGTGGTGGTGTCGAGCTATAGGAGTAAATGCTAGGATGAAAGTCTTCTGTCGGGAGAATAATATAGGTTTTATAGACGGGTGGGATCACTTCACTAGTCGTAAGCATATGTATGCAAGGGATGGAGTGCATCTTTCTAATTCAGGTGTCTCGGTATTGGCTGGTATGATAGACAGAGAGGTAGGGGGGTTTTGTTAGACACAAATAATGAAATGAATAATACTTGTGCAGAGAAATTAGTCAGTAAGGGTTCAGTAAATAGTGGGTCAAATAACTGGGAGTCTAAGGATAAGAACCATTTGTTACATAGAACAAATATTAACAAAAAGAATAGCCACAAGAAGGGTAAAGCTAAGAAAGTTTAAAAGTATATTATACAAATAGCCGTAGTTTAGGTAACAAGATAGAAGAACTGAGAGCCATAGTATATAGTGAGAGACCGGATATAATATGCATTAGTGAAAGTTGGATTAAGTTAGAAAGCAAACACCTTAAAGCTGAGTACATAATTACAGGATATAAACTTTATAATGCTGATCGTAGTGCAGATAAAAGAGGGGGAGGGGTAATTATGTATATTAAAGATAGCCTCAGAAGCTGCATTAAGTCTGGAATTAAGACAAATCTAAATTCAGAAACCTTATGGGTTGAAATTAAAAATAATATAGAAAGTCTAGTTGTAGGAGTAGTCTACAGACCACCTGATCTAGACGAATATGGAGTCGCAAGTTATATACGATGAAATTTCTAAAGTGACCAGGTCAAATAGAGTTTGCATTGTAGGCGATTTTAATTTTAGACATATTAACTGGGAAACCATAACAGGTGATAGTAGCTCTAAGGAGTTTTTGGAAGTAGTAGAAGACAATTTCCTTTCTCAGCATGTACATGAAGCAACACGGGGGGTGAATACACTAGATTTAGTTCTTAGTAATAGAGAGAATATGGTTACAAATTTAGAAGTTGGTGAAAAATTGGGCAACAGTGACCATGATTCCATTAGATTTAACATAATTTTCAAGGAAACTATAAAGGAAAATAAGAATATTGTTCCAAACTTTAGAGCAGGAGATTTTGAGGGCTTAAAAACTAAATTATCTAATGAGGTATGGGAAGGGATTTCTGGGGTACAGATGTGGGTAGTTAATCCAGCAGGTCAGGTCGCAGGTAGCGGATTACCCCGAAATTTGGGTACCACATGCCAAGGATTATCACAAGATAAGATCAATACATTAAATTCTCTCACAGGAAAGAACAGCAGTCCGTCAGTTAATATAAATTTGGATGAGGAATATAACAATTTTGTCATGACTCTTAAGAATAGTCAGAGAGACTATATTCCCATGAAACATTGCAGATCAAGAAAAAATGACCCTAAATGGATGAACAATAGAATAAAGAATCTTATAGGTATTAAAAGAGGAATATACAGGAAACTAAAAAGAGGTGAAGAGCATGTGAGGCAGCAATATATACAGTTAAACAGGGAAGTTAAAAAGATAGTTAGAGAGTCGAAAAGAAAATACGAAGTTAGAATAGCAGGAGAAGCTAAAGAAAATCCTAAAGGGTTTTATCAACATTATCAAACAAAATTTAAGGAAAAAGTCGGACCAATTGAAGTAGCCAATGGCCATATCACAGATGACGATAAAGTGATGTGTACATGTTTAAATGATTATTTCTTATCTGTATTTACCAATGAAAACTTGGAAAATATTCCGGAAGTAGAATCCATTTACAGAGACAGTCCCGATAATATACTTAGTTCAATCAATATTACGAGAGAGGAGGTAATAAAAGAAATAGATAAATTAAAGGCTCATAAATCTCCGGGACCTGATGGAATATATGCTAGAATATTAAAGGAATGCAAGGAAGAGCTTAGTTGTCCACTAACTGCATTATTTAATAATTCAATAAAATTAGGATCGGTACCCATGGAGTGGAAATTGGCAGATGTGGTACCAATATTTAAAAAAGGAGAACGAGTTAAAAAGAATAATTATAGGCCGGTAAGTTTAACGTCAACAGTGGGTAAGATTCTAGAATCCATAATTGCAAATAAAATAAGGGCACATCTAGAATTACACAGACTGATAAAACTTTCACAACACGGGTTTCTTAAGGGTTTTTCGTGCCTTACAAACTTACTGTCTTTTTATTCAGAAGTTTACGAGGCAGTAGATTGTGGCAAAGAATATGATACAATATATCTAGATTTTAGCAAAGCTTTTGATAGAGTTCCTCACAAAAGATTAGTTAAAAAGCTGGAAGCTCATGGTATAGGAGGAGCTGTTCTCAGATGGATCAAACAATGGTTAAAAGACAGAAAACAGAGGGTTTGCATAAATGGAGAGAAATCAGAGTGGGGCTCGGTTACTAGCGGGGTACCACAAGGCTCGGTACTGGGTCCTCTATTATTCATCGTATATCTAAATGATCTGGATTCGGATATCAGTAGTAACCTAAGTAAATTTGCAGACGACACTAAAATAGGTAGAACTATAAATGGAAAAGAAGACATTCATGCTTTACAGGAAGATCTAAATAGATTATCTGAATGGTCGGACAAATGGCAAATGGAATTTAATGTTGAAAAATGTAAAGTAGTTAAAATGGGTACTATAAAAGACAATACTAGTTATAAGCTAAATAACCATGAAATCATGAGTTCTCAGTGTGAAAGGGATTTGGGAGTTCTTGTGAGCAGTAGTCTTAAGCCAAGAGAGCAATGCACAACAGTCAGAAATAAAGCAAACAGAATTTTAGGATTTATCTCAAGAAGCGTTAGCAATAGGACGGAAAAAGTTATTTTGCAGCTCTATCTTGCATTAGTTAGGCCCCATTTAGATTATGCTGTGCAATTCTGGTCACCCTATTATAGAATGGAAATTGAATCCTTGGAGAGAGTGCAGCGAAGAATGACCAAGATGATACACAATATCAGAAATCTACCATATGAGGACAGATTAAAAAATCTTAATCTACATTCTCTAGAGAGGCGAAGAGTTAGGGGGGATATGATTGAAGTGTATAAATGGTTTAAAGGGATTAACAAGGGAGATATTAATAAAGTTTTAAAAATTCATGATCAAACCAGAACTCGTAATAATGGATTTAAGCTTGATAAATTTAGGTTCAGAAGGGAAATTGGTAAAAATTGGTTTGGTAATAGAGTAGCTGATGCATGGAACAAGCTTCCTAGTATGATAGTAAATGCCAATACCTTAGACACCTTCAAATGTAGATTAGATATACATATGACAGAGGTAGGGTGGGTATGAATAGGTTAGTGCTTATTAGAAAAATCATAAAAAGAAAAATAGAATAGAATAGAATAGGTTAGACATGCTGAAAATACAATTCAAAAATGGAGCTGCCTCGTGTGTGCCAGTAGGCATGTTGCAGTGTCCTCTATTCTTATCTTCTTATGTTCTTAAAATAACTTTTTCCGTCCTATTGCTAACGCTTCTTGAGATAAATCCTAAAATTCTGTTTGCTTTATTTCTGACTGCTGTGCATTGCTCTCTTGGCTTAAGGCTACTACTCACAAGAACTCCCAAATCCCTTTCACACTGAGAACTCATGATTTCATTGTTATTTAGCTTATAACTACTATTGTCTTTTATAGTACCCATTTTAACTACTTTACATTTTTCAACATTAAATTCCATTTGCCATTTGTCCGACCATTCAGATAATCTATTTAGATCTTCCTGTAAAGCATGAATGTCTTCTTTTCCATTTATAGTTCTACCTATTTTAGTGTCGTCTGCGAATTTACTTAGGTTACTACTGATATCCGAATCCAGATCATTTAGATATACGATGAATAATAGGGGACCCAGTACCGAGCCTTGTGGTACCCCGCTAGTAACCGAGCCCCACTCTGGTTTCTCTCCATTTATGCAAACCCTCTGTTTTCTGTCGTTTAACCATTGTTTGATCCATCTGAGAACAGCTCCTCCTATACCATGAGCTTCCAGCTTTTTAACTAATCTTTTGTGAGGAACTCTATCAAAAGCTTTGCTAAAATCTAGATATATTGTATCATATTCTTTGCCACAATCTACTGCCTCGTAAACTTCTGAATAAAAAGACAGTAAGTTTGTAAGGCACGAAAAACCCTTAAGAAACCCGTGTTGTGAAAGTTTTATCAGTCTGTGTAATTCTAGATGTGCCCTTATTTTATTTGCAATTATGGATTCTAGAATCTTACCCACTGTTGACGTTAAACTTACCAGCCTATAATTATTCTTTTTAACTCGTTCTCCTTTTTTAAATATTGGTACCACATCTGCCAATTTCCACTCCATGGGTACCGATCCTAATTTTATTGAATTATTAAATAATGCAGTTAGTGGACAACTAAGCTCTTCCTTGCATTCCTTTAATATTCTAGCATATATTCCATCAAGTCCCGGAGATTTATGAGCCTTTAATTTATCTATTTCTTTTATTACCTCCTCTCTCATAATATTTATTGAACTAAGTATATTATCGGGACTGTCTCTGTAAATGGATTCTACATCCGGAATATTTTCCAAGTTTTCATTGGTAAATACAGATAAGAAATAATCATTTAAACATGTACACATCACTTTATCGTCATCTGTGATATGGCCATTGGCTACTTCAATTGGTCCGACTTTTTCCTTAAATTTTGTTTGATAATGTTGATAAAACCCTTTAGGATTTTCTTTAGCTTCTCCTGCTATTCTAACTTCGTATTTTCTTTTCGACTCTCTAACTATCTTTTTAACTTCCCTGTTTAACTGTATATATTGCTGCCTCACCTGCTCTTCACCTCTTTTTAGTTTCCTGTATATTCCTCTTTTAATACCTATAAGATTCTTTATTCTATTGTACATCCATTTAGGGTCATTTTTTCTTGATCTGCAATGTTTCATGGGAATATAGTCTCTCTGACTATTCTTAAGAGTCATGACAAAATTGTTATATTCCTCATCCAAATTTATATTAACTGACGGACTGCTGTTCTTTCCTGTGAGAGAATTTATTGTATTGATCTTATCTTGTGATAATCCTTGGCATGTGGTACTCAAATTTCGGGGTAATCCGCTACCTGCGACCTGACCTGCTGGATTAACTACCCACATCTGTACCCCAGAAATCCCTTCCCATACCTCATTAGATAATTTAGATTTTAAGCCCTCAAAAAGTTAACTGAGAAGTGGTTAAATAATGACAAAAAAATAAAACAGAACCCCATGTTTTCAAGATGCATATTTAGAAGTTTGGATTATGTGACTGCTCCAAGACAAGTTAGACGATATCTGAAATCCTAAAATGTTATAGAGAATTAAGAGGGTTAATTTTGTTAGTTTCGAAGACAAAATGGCTATCAGGAGGAAAAGAAGATAAAGATATTGCCAGAAACTGTGTCTTGGAGGCATTAAATCTAACTAAATTATGGGTACCCCAGTCAGATGCTTTCTGTAAATCAAAGTTGAGAGTTGAAGAAAAAGTGACATGATGCTGGTTATGAGTAGCAGATAAAGGTTGTGAGGAGAAAGTAGGGGAAAAGTAAAGGGTGGAATCAATAGGCAAAGGCGTGGAGAAGAGAGGAAGAAAGTCGTTGATGAAGAGAGGGAACAGAGGAGGTGAAAGAACAGAGACCCTGCGGAACATCACTGCTAACTAGGACTGAGCTAGATGATGCGCCGTCAACATTCACATATATAAAATGGTCAGAAAGAAAACTGGAATTCACAGTACAGAGAGAAGAGGTGAAGCCATAAGCAGGGAGTTTGGCCAACAAAGCTCGTGCCACACACTGTCAAAAGCCTTAAAGATATCAAAGGCAACGACAAAGGATTCACCATAGTTCTTCAGAGCAGATGACCACACATAGTGAGATAGGACAGGAGGTAACCAGTGCATCTTGCCTTGCGGAAGACGTACTGGTACGGAAATAAGTGAGTTAGATTCAAAATGCTTCAATAAGTGATAATTAAGCAAAGTGGCAAATACACGAGCGATAGAAGAGGTTGGGGCAATTGGTTGGTAGGTGAAAGGTATAGAATGCTCACCCTTCTTTGAAACAGGCTAATAGAGCGTGCTTCCAAGACGAAGGATAGATACTGGTTGAGAGAATAATGGCGAAAAAGACGTTAAAGCACGGTAGCCAGTTCTTCTGCAAACTCCTTAAGGAACCATGCAGGGGTATCAATGGGTCCAGGTGCTTTGTTCGTCTTTAGAGAGCAAAGAACCTTACGGACTCTACATGAAGAAAGAATATGAGAGAGGAAACGTATGCGGGACAGGAGCGCTGGAATCACTTACAGAAGAGTTGGCAGAAAAATGAACCAAAGAAAGTGGCTTTGCCAATGGGAGATCAATCTATAATCAGTGTTCTTCAAAGGTTTTCATCACGACCTAGTTTGATTTTATATACTACATTCACGACCCTGTACATCTATTGGTACCTTTCTCTGTCCGATATGAAAACCTAATCATTCATATATATATATATATATATATATATATATATATATATATATATATATATATATATATATATATATATATAATCTATATCTATATCTATATATATAAATATATATATATATATATATATATATATATATATATATATATATATATATATATATATATATATATATATATATATATATATATATATATATATATATATATATATATATATATATATATATATATATATATATATATTCTATATCTATATATATATATATATATATATATATATATATATATATATATATATATATATATATATATATATTATATATATATATATATATATATATATATATATATATATATATATATATATATATGTTTAGATTAGGTTTCTGTTGTCTTATTGTCATTGCTTCATATATTTCTAACTTTAAATCATTATGTAATCTTTTAATAGTTTTGAAAATTTCGAATAGTATTGGATGTAACGTCCTATCTCTGTTTTCCTACTTCTGATGGTTGAGGACTACTTATTGGATCCTTAGTATTTACTGAGAGTCCACAGTGTTCTAAATATCGTGAAACAATATACCTAACGGTCTTGCCCACATAGGTAACACTACAGTTGCCACAATACTGATACAAAATTGAGGACTCAAGCCCAGGAAGAAACTTATCTTTAGTTCTAAGAAATGAGTTTATTATTTTAATTGGTCTAAACGATATAATTACCTCTAAATGACAAAAGGTATTAGAGATTAGTTTACTTAACTGTGTCTTTAACTGAATAGACGAACTACCCAAATATGGAATAGTGCAAAAAAATACCTTCTTCTTTGGACAAAACGTTTTAGGATCACTTTGAATACGTATTTTATTAAACAAAAAAGAAATTCTCTTATAAATTAGAGCTAGTGGAAAATCAATGGTCATCGAATATCTGGATATGTTTTAAAATTTCTTATGAAAATTGATGTAATCGGAACAGAATTTATAACTCTAGATAATAAAAAGTAAATAAAATTTTGCTTATATCTAAAAAGGAGAAAGCTGTGAAAATTCATTAACAGACCTGGAAAAGTACATTTTCAGTTCATTGACAACTTTGTGGTAAAACCTATTTTATTTATATCAATATCCAAAAAAGAAAGTTTACCATTCATTTCTGGTTCAATTTTGAATTGTGTTGCCATGTTTACAGTTGAAATATAAAAAAAAGAAGATAATTTCACTATTTGTATTAAATGCAAGAAAACATTATTCACGCATAACATTTGTAAATAATAGGTCTAATTGGCGCCATGCTTTTCCATATATTTTCAAAGTGTGCCATGAATATTCCGGCAAATAAAGGCCCTAGAGGGCTCCCAATACAAACACCATCTACTTGTTGAGATATATTGCCATTAAACAAGAAGTATTTTTTTCCAATGCCAGGTTAACAAACTCCTTGATAAGTTTCATCTTGCCTTCCAAAAAAATTTATATCAATTAGATGTTCAACAACAAGATTTAATGGTTCCTGAAGTGGATATCAGTGAAAAGATTATCTACATTGAAAGCAGCTAACTGTAAATTCTGCAGATTTTTAAACTCTGCAAAAACTAAGAATTCAGAAAGTAGTCCTCGACCATCATAAATAAAGGGCGGTTTACACGGTCAAAGGGTTCGTCGAATGCGGTTCGACAGACAAGTGTTTGAAGTGATGTTCGAACGTGTGAACGGGGTATTTGGTTGTCGAACACGGTGTTCGACAACCAAAAAGGTAAGTAAGAAGATAGTTAGGATAGTTACAAAAAATATATAAATACAAAGTAGTACGTGCAGAAACTTGCACATATACAAATATGCAATTGTTTATATATATATATGTACACATCGATGATGGAGACAGAGTAAGGAATGCAGAGCTAGAAATCAAGTAGCAAACATAGGGAGATATATGCATACACTTCGGATGTTTACAGCTACACATTACACATAAGTACACATACACGATAGATGGTTAGACATACATATACGTAAATATAAAAATATGTTCATACTACCCAGTATATTCATACAAATACGTACATATGAACGCAAATAAATTGAAGACATGTACAATGAATAGATAAATATGTCCATATGATGTAGCACACACTTTTAATCATACACACAAACAAGCATAAACGCTAACATACACACACACACATATCTATCTAACTATTTATCTATCTATCTATCTATCTATCTATCTATCTATCTATCTATCTATCTATCTGTCTATATAAAATGTATGTGTGTCGTATGACTTCCGCCATGCTGAAGCCAGAATCTGAAACTTGTAACAGATCTTGAGCGGAAACGGTTGGTCGAGGGCACGGATATTTTATTACAATGTTTGTAGAAAGTGCCAAGGAAATATATGACCGGAACCGTGAGACTTAGGACCTGGCATCGAGAAGGGCAAGAAAGGACAGGAAGTTAGCCATTTCCTAAACCACAAGAAAACATAAACTTGTGTTTCGTACACAGGAACCTGCCCAGGAGAGATGCCCAATAACTCCTCCCCGGAAGTAGGTGGGATTCCACTTTGAACCTGGCGCTGATTAGCTGGACTAGATCTGACTGATTTCATTGGAGAATTGGATGTTAAGCCACGCCCTGCCCCTGGGGGTATTTAAAGAGCCACCCAGGGCAGGGACAGTTAGTTAGAACCTTGCCAGGGGCACGAATAGATCATAGATTGTGATAGTCATAGGGTGGGGGCATTGGGGCATTGAGGCGTCGGATGTGTTGTACTCTAGAATAAATATAAGCAAAGGAACTACTGCTTGTCCATTCTTACCTTGTAACCACGCTACCATAATTATAAATATATATACGTAGGAGGAAAAGCCCTACGTCAGTGGTGTCATTAGATGGGATAAACAAAACCACTACGTCAGTGGTGACAAACGGTGAGATAACCCAATCATCTTACAAAGTGTGAATTCAAATGGAAGTCTAAAACCTCCACGACAGTGGTGACGCTCGGTGAGATAATAATAAAACCACTACGTCAGTGGTGGCGTACGGAGGGATAAAAGAAACCCCCACGTCAGTGGTGGCAGTGCGGTACGATCATCACGCCTGGAATACATACAAAGAGACTCTCATATCAGAAGAAACCAGTGCAAAGAAAAGAAAATAAGAATGGCAAAAGCAGAAATCCAACATCTCCCAATTCAAGAAATGAGTGACGAGGCCAAACACCGGAAAATCCTCGAACTGGAGGAGCACGTGTGGCGCCTACAAACTCTTGCCGACGCCGCTCCGTCGAGAAGGAACTTGGCCGACGCCGACAGTGAAACCGACGCCTCAAACATCGACGAACAGCCGGCCGCTCCGAACCCCGTGGTGACACAGGGAACGCAGCAGGCCCAGCCCCCACCCTGTGCCCTGGTTGTAAAGACGCCTCGGGTCAAGAATTCACTTTTATACCTCGACGGCGCAAATGTAAAAGACCGTGAATGTCCGTCCATAATTCCCGCGACCGACTTCCTGAAATACTTGGGTCTGCGGATGAGAAGTGACGAGTGCTCAAATAGAGAATATTATAAAACTTTGAAGGAACTATTTCTAAGATATTTCTTAGTAAGCCGAAGTGTGACCGGAGCATTGAGTGAAAATGCCCATTACAAGAGGTATAAGTTGCCGGATCCGACCAAGAAGACGGCGATTCGACGATTTTACGCGAAGAGAAGAAGGAAAACCCGCTCCTTCCTTGCCTTCTGCCATGAAGTTTTTCAGGACCACCTCCTTAAAATAGCTAAGTACTTGTGATCTGTATCCAGTGAGTAATGGGACAATTAGTAAAAGAAATTGAGGTCGGTGGACGCCGCCATTTTATCTTGTAGTTATGCTTTGACTCAGCCAACCCACTTATAAGGGGTGTGGCGCTTAATAAGTTGATAAAAGTAGAATTTCTGTACCCATTACTAACATGGATAATTTGTACTAATAGCTATAAGCAGTAATAAACTCCGTTTTTGTTATAATTTGAGTAATATAAAGAACTTGCGTTGGAAGTGCGTTCCATTTATTTGTATTAATGCCTAGATTGAATTTTAAGAACGCGAATGTATCGATTTTTAATTGACAAATTTAATGCACGTGAAATCACTATTACAGTCTATTAATTTCTAAAGCGTAAGAATTATAGTAAGAAATATACGTGCATCTGCTTTTAAGAGTTTCATAGACCACGTGTGGTTTTCGGGAAAAGAATGCGGAAGTGACCATTCGATCTTCCAACCTCGTTATTGTAAATCCGTAGTAATTGTACTGACCCTTGATATTTAAAGTACGTGTAGAATCATTGTTATATAAATTTCTTAAAGCGTAAGAAATAGTGTTAAGATTGCGCCTGTTTTTAAGTTTTTTTCTTTTTTTTTTTGTTTGTTTTTATCCGCGGGAGTAATGTTTTAGCGAGAGAAAGACATAAACGACAGATCGTTCTTTTTGTGTTATGATGATGGGGAATTAATATTACGATACGTGTGTGGCATGTTCTTTTTGAAGAATAAGAAATTTTCGTGATATTAGTTAGAGATGAGTTTTTTTATTTTTTCACGCTATGCAGGTGAAAGTAAGAGTAAATTAGAGTAGTTTGTGCTGTCCTAGAATAGGGAAGGTTTTTCAGTGTCACCCAAACGTAGCTTCAAGGGAGTAGAATGTTTGTTTGTTCGTTAGAATGGGACTTAGGACTGGTGAGGAAGTCTGTGACCGCACGGCTCAGCCGAGATTTCACCTTTAATCTCCTTCAGAGAGATAAGGGAAAGGAAAACCAACGCGTTGTAAATAAAAGGGAATTTTACAGAAAGGGGATGATTGTCTTGAAAGTGATATAGCGAATGAGTGTGAATGACTGGGGGTATAATGGGGGGGTTGCTCTAGGGGGTGAAATCGCGGAAAAGCACCGTTAGGAAGCATGATTGGGGAGTCTGCGAGGATCGTTCCCCTGCTCCGCCAGGTCCTTCTGCATGCCATATCAGAGTGTATTTATGGGAGGTGATGCGCTGTTGCAATATCTAGTGAGGGATATGGATGAGAAGGTAATTCTCCACCTGCCCAGATATGGTTGAACTGCCGAGTTTGTTTTATTTTTGTTTTGTCCCCTACTCCGCCGTTGAGATTATTATTCGATTTCCGAGAGATTCCAAGGTAGATGTTACGTGATAAAGGACGTGAATCTATGAATGATTCTTTATTTTCTTTGCTAGCTGCAGTATATACATTATTTGTCTGAAGAGATATGTTAGATTGATAAAGTAAAACTTTGCGAGTTTTAGCCATGATAATGTTTTATCAAAATTATTTCGGCTTGGTCATAAAGAAAGAGTGAGAGCTGACACGAAATGACAACAAGAATGTTACACAGCTGTATCCCGTATTTGAGAGAGCAGATATAAGTCAAATTCGAGATAGTAAAAGAAGATATATATTTTATGTTTGAATTGTTTATGTACAACTCCGTACGAGATTTTGAAGTTTAAGCAAAATGCATTCCTTACTGTTGATAATGAAATATACTTTTTGTTTTTATTATTGCATACACAGAGATAGACTTTTTATATTCTTAGATACCCGTTTTTGTTATAGTTCTTTTTGCATTGAAGAAATCTTTAAAATCTTACTTAAAGGATTCTGAAAAGATTATCTAGAGAGAACCATGGTTAATCCCTAGCATTTTCATGAATTTTAGATTACAATCGGGCTAATTAAAGATAATTGAGATTATTAGAGATTATTTGCTGAGTTTTAAAGTTAAAATTAATGACACTTAAGTCCTTTTTAAGAAGTTGTTAAGAAAAAGATATTTGTACTTTTGTGGATAGTAGTAGGGATACTGTCACATATGATTTTAGTTTTTTTGCTTTAATTTCATCAGTGTGTGTGCTTCGACTTAACCCTCTGATTTATAGCATGAAAAGAGAGAGATTGTCATTATAGACAAGGATGTGTATGCTGTTACAGTAAAGTCCTTATCAAGATTAAACAGAGAGGAATGGATTTATGCTTCGACAGTTCTGCAGTTGTACACTAAGTTCTTTTTGCTTTTGTTTTGTTAATGAGGAAATGAGAATAGCCGCTGACGATAAACGTAAGACTCTATCGATAGTCATTGCTAACGTTTGTTCACGTTCATTTGTTTATTTATTTTATTATTAGAGATACTCTGCGACAATTTTTTTTTATTTTCAGTACAAGTAAAAGACAGAGGCCCATCTCAGCTGACTTGTGAGTGAAAACCGCAACGTATTTCACGGTCACTCTCTCTCTCTCTCTCTCTCTCTCTCTCTCTCTCTCTCTCTCTCTCTCTCTCTCCTACCTTTCACTCGACTCTGAAACTGACAGAGGCCTCTCCTGCTGCTAACAGAACGTTGCCGTCTTTGATTTTTTTTTGTGTGTTTTTTTCCAACGAAGCTAGGCGATAATTGTGCCTACATTTTATTGCAGTCGATAGATTGTTGCATGCTGTTATTGCATAAATACTGATAAGACATCGGTAGTACCGCCATTTGCATAAATAATTTTTGCCACATGTCGCAACTGTTTAGAGGATAGATAGAACTCCCATTGACAAATTGTGGAGCCAGCGAGTTGCCACTTATGCTATATATATATACATTGATTATGACAGCAGGAATTTGAATATTAAAGGAGACTGTGTTAGAATAAGCATCACTATGAAATATAAGTATAGAACTCTGTTCTTACTTCTGAATGCCAGTCTCCACTGTATATATATTGATATTTTTGATTTAGTATATTTATTTTTATTGTTTATTATTCTTATTTTTAGATCGTGATTATTAGTAATGTTAATATGTTGACTGATATTGTTGCTATCTCTCAATGGCCTGTTGCTAATTATTATTTGTGAAATGAAATCAGCAGTAACTTGATGATTTGTATCTTTTATCTGAATTCATACTTGATGTTACTGTAGCTACCGCTAATAAGAATGTTTCTTTAGTGGCTTTTCTCAGCATTTAATGATTATTCTTTTTGACATTTATAGTAGAGTAATGCTATGTAGCAGTTGCTAAGTCCTAAGTATCTTGGAATAATAATCTAGTTGTGTAGACACATACCTTCCATTACCACCCTATTCCTAGGCAGCCCCGACCTGCAAGTTCTAAAGTCTTTAGATTTTGTCCGTCAGACAAGTCCCTAGTGCCCATTGAATAGAGATTGCAATCACTTGCAGTTGCAGGGGAGGCAAGGTATAGCCTCGATTACCAACGTATGGCCATTGTTGGTACCCTGAAGTCATAGGGAACCTTTCTTACAACTGTAGTAGTGACATAGGTTCAAACTTTCATCCCGCGATCTACTTCGAAGGTACGTGTGAGAGGACCGTACAGGAAGAGTAATGCTGTGACGTTGCAGGTCTCCTGCGTGGTGGTCTTAGTCAAGATCGGCCGAGGGCGGGACGAGGAAGCCGGGCTGGAAGGATTCGCGGGATGGGGCCCAGTCCTTGTCCTTTTTGTTTTGCCTAACCGAGTAACGGAGATATGGCAACAAACCTGGGCCTGCAGCGAGGACGGCGGGGGAGTGAAAGCGAAAGAATCCCCGAGGGAAACCGGGGAATCGCACCTAGCAAGAATTCATGAGCAAGGGACAGAGAAAACGAAAGTCGTCCTGGACAGAGAAAGTAAAAGTCGTAATAGACAGAGAAAGTAAAAGTCGTCCTAGACGGAGAGAACGAAAGTCGTCCTAGACAGAGAAAGTAAAAGTCGTCCTAGACAGAGAGAACGAAAAGTCGTCCTAGACAGAGAAAGTAAAAGTCGTCCTGGACAGAGAAAGTAAAAGTCGTCCTATCCATTGGTCTCTGAATAGTAATATAATATGAAAGTAAAACATGTTTTGTTTCAGGAGTAGTTTTTAAGGCTTAATTTTAAGACAAATCAATGCCCCTAATAATGATAGGAATAGAATTTCTGAAGGTAAGGTCTCTTATAGAAATTACTGTTGATGTTATAGTCTATTGCATTTTACATGTTTATACATGCTAATACTCTACTCAATTGTTTGCTAATGTTCTAAATGAGTCATAATCCTACTGTAATTAACTCAATTTTGTCTTTTAAAGAAACGAGAGAAGTAGATGAATTAATGTTTTGATTTAAACTGACTTGTTGATCTTAATTAATGTTTAATATTAGTTTCACACTGGAATTATGTTGTTTAAATATAAGAATATGTTTGTATTTCAGATTTCCAACAAGGAAATAGACCCTGCATGCTCTAGTTGCCTGTAAAAGTACTCTATATATGTTATGTTTGTGTAATTTGTATAGGAATTCTGAGAAAATAGCTTAAATAATTCGGCCCCATTTCTATTGTAAACTAATGTTAGCTAGGATATGTCCAAGAGCTCCCGGAAAATTAGCCCATGCTTCGACTGAAATAAGAGATATTTCAGTTTTGGTTGGGAGGGATGTCGTATGACTTCCGCCATGCTGAAGCCAGAATCTGAAACTTGTAACAGATCTTGAGCGGAAACGGTTGGTCGAGGGCACGGATATTTTATTACAATGTTTGTAGAAAGTGCCAAGGAAATATATGACCGGAACCGTGAGACTTAGGACCTGGCATCGAGAAGGGCAAGAAAGGACAGGAAGTTAGCCATTTCCTAAACCACAAGAAAACATAAACTTGTGTTTCGTACACAGGAACCTGCCCAGGAGAGATGCCCAATAACTCCTCCCCGGAAGTAGGTGGGATTCCACTTTGAACCTGGCGCTGATTAGCTGGACTAGATCTGACTGATTTCATTGGAGAATTGGATGTTAAGCCACGCCCTGCCCCTGGGGGTATTTAAAGAGCCACCCAGGGCAGGGACAGTTAGTTAGAACCTTGCCAGGGGCACGAATAGATCATAGATTGTGATAGTCATAGGGTGGGGGCATTGGGGCATTGAGGCGTCGGATGTGTTGTACTCTAGAATAAATATAAGCAAAGGAACTACTGCTTGTCCATTCTTACCTTGTAACCACGCTACCATAATTATAAATATATATACGTAGGAGGAAAAGCCCTACGTCAGTGGTGTCATTAGATGGGATAAACAAAACCACTACGTCAGTGGTGACAAACGGTGAGATAACCCAATCATCTTACAAAGTGTGAATTCAAATGGAAGTCTAAAACCTCCACGACAGTGGTGACGCTCGGTGAGATAATAATAAAACCACTACGTCAGTGGTGGCGTACGGAGGGATAAAAGAAACCCCCACGTCATGTGTATAAGTAGTTATATTTGATATATATAATATGTAGTCAACCTAATTAGTTCTTACTGAACGCCAAATAACAGAAAACTGCAATGAATCGAAGTTCATGAGAAAAACTAGAGATAATTATTAGCAAAAAATCTTCCACGTTTTACTCCTGGTTGCGTATAATAATACATTGATAAGAAAGATAATGAGTGATCATTATTATATGCTTAATTAACCATAAAATAGCATTGCAATGACTGAAAAATACACATTAATCTCTTCATTAGTATGCAATCATTTATAAATAAATGCACAAATATATAAAAAAAAAAATAATATCCATGAAATGATTTTATTTGGTAACTCTACAATAACAACGACGATTAAGGTAATTATGGGCAGTAATTACCCCCCCGTTTAAGCTACCTATTTATTAGTTTTATTCATTTGAGTTTACAATCGCTTTGCAATAGCCAAAAGCACTGGAATCAGCACTGAAAAAAATATTCACAACTGGCGTAATCCCTCATTACCATCAATAACACATGGAGTTTATTCTGCTGATACAAGTATATTTAAAAATAAATGATATCAATAATAATAATGCACGTTGAAACTACCCTTAATGATCATGTAATGATTAATATGAAACTTGAATTTCTTTCATATCGTTCTGTAATCCACAAAAAGCCAATGCAATGAAACGAAGTGAGTTATGTTAACGGAATATATATATATATATATATATATATATATATATATATATATATATATATATATATATATATATATATATATATATATATATATACACAAAATCATTTCAACTTCATTTATGAGATGTAAATAAATTTAAGAGAACTATACAAATATATTAAGGAATTAGAAAGAAAAGATAAATGTTCATATTATTACTAATGACCATAATATTTCATTTTAAACAAAATATTTTCGGTTTAGATTAATAGACGAAGCAACGAACTAAAGAGTAAAATCTTTAGAGAAAATACTTAAACTACCAATAATAACAACAACAACAATGATAATAATATACTACTACTACTACTACTACTACTACTACTACTACTACTACTACTACTACTACTACTACTACTACTACTACTACTACTACTACTACTACTACTACTACTACTACTACTACTACTACTACTACTACTAATAATAATAATAATAATAATAATACTAATAATAATAGAATCTTCATACAGAAATGCTCATATATTATAAAAACCGCGAAAGCTGGATACTAAAATTCACATCATTAATGATCAAATTGATTAAAGTAAAAGATGTCAAATTACGAAAAGAAAGTATTCTGCAATTAATAATTGACAACAGAAAAATGAATAAAATGTATTTTTCCCAAAGGAAGATATTAAGCTAAAACAAGTATATGCATTTTTAATGAGTTCCAGAGAGGATACCAGAAGAATATATCAACAGATTTTTCCATAATTTTAATCCATCATATTTATATATATATATATATATATATATATATATATATATATATATATATATATATATATATATATATATATTAAATTATTTATTTATATTGTATTCTAATAATCACTGGCACTGGTTTTAAGTATAAGAAATTACTGAGTTGAAAGTTTAACTTAGGTATTATATTGCGGATCTCTCAAGGAATATTCTGTTCATATAACAAGTGATTCAGTTATTTATTAATTTATGTATTAATCTATTTATTGTTATTGTTATTATTATTATTATTATTATTATTATTATTATTATTATTATTATTATTATTATTATTATTATTATTATTATATCATTCATGTAAAGATGAATTTTAGTTAATACCAATAAAATAATAATAATAATAATAATAATAATAATAATGATAATAATAATAATAATAATAATAATAATAATAATAATAATAATAATAATAATAATGATAATAATAATAATAATAATAATAATAATAATAATAATAATAATAATAATATAATAATAATAATAATAATAATAATAATAATAATAATAATACGTATAACGGTAATGATAATAAAAACAGGAAATATTTTTGTAACAAGGAATAATAACGTGGTGATGATAAAACAACAACAATAACAACAACAACAACTACTACCAATACTACTACCCCTGCTGCTGCTGCTGCTGCTTCTGCTACTACTACTACTACTACTACTACTACTACTACTACTACTACTACTACTACTACTACTACTACTACTACTACTACTAATAATAATAATAATAATAATAATAATAATAATCTCTCCTCTATTTCTTCCCTAAGCACTATGAATAACCTTACAACAACAGTGTTAATGCGCATAATTATGTAAACATTCTTAATTTAATTAAATGATATTTTAATTAATTCCTTTTCTTTCTCTACGCAGCCGAACCCCTGAAACCTCCAGTTATCCAAGGAGCAGCCGAGATATACGAACCCCAAGATAACGTAACCTTAAACTGCTCATCCACAAATTTTGAATACATCCCTAAACTCTACTGGTTTATCAATGGAAAACCTGCTGCAAAGGTAAGGTCGGCGCAACAAAACTTCCATTTACAGTAGTAATTAACAGGTGCTTAGCAACACAGACCCATTCACCCACGACTCGGGTACAGGACAGAGCTTGTGACAGGTCCAGCACCCAAGAAATGTGGATCATAGTGTATCTAGTGAAACAATAGGTAAATTTACAACATGTTATAACGGATTTAGGTGGTAAATCCATTAATTCATTAAGAAAATTCCCACAGCTCTCAGACAACCAGTTAGAGGTCTTAATGCTCAATAAGTAAATACAAAGACTGGTGAAAAGATGTAGAAGTAACTGAAAAGAGAAAACTGAACAAGGACACTGAGAGACATAGTGATTCATACACAAGTGTGGTTTTATTCAACCCTGAATCTTTTCTGGGGAATTATTTTATCTGGCCAAAGAATTTAGTTTGCGTGCTATGAAAGTGAAAAAATGCCCACAAATAAAGTTAAAACAAATATGCAGACCCACATACGGACGATCAGACATGAGATTATCCTTTCATGAGTTCTTATCCGTTCCCATTATTCTTCGGTATCAAGTTTCAGCACTGGGATGTCTCCCTTTAATCAACTTGAACGAAGTACGAAAACTGAAAAAAAAAACATTGAAAATTGAACCTTGCCTACTTTTTTCCTTAAGACTACTTATGCCCTAAGACCAATTATGACTATCTGCTCTGATAGTAAACTTTGCGAATCGTGACCAGCAGACTTTCCCACAGCAGCGACTAATGTTGGCACATAGAAATTCTTATTTGAACAATACTTGATCAGCTAGAAGTAGATCTATATGTAGCCATTCCACCCCCTCAGAAATATCTTTACTGAAAATTCATAACTTACCAGCCATAAGTTGAACATATATATATATATATATATATATATATATATATATATATATATATATATATATATATATATATATATATATATATATATATATATATATATATATATATATATATATATATATATATATATATATATATATATATATATATATATATATATATATATATATATATATATATATATATATATATATATATATATATATATATATATATATATATATATATATATATATATATATATATATAT
>JAXCGZ010007809.1:42500-95091 GCA_037179515.1 Halocaridina rubra
AATCATAAGTCCTAGGTTCGAGTCCCGGTCGGGGTAAAAAAAATGATTCATGTTTTCACATATGTAATGTGCTTATTTGTATTTCATGGCCCGAATGAGATTGGGAATTGAATTAAATGCTAAAATGAAGCCACGAGTGAGGTTGGGGAATCTGTAATATGAACATAGTGGCATTCAGTTAGAATGCGTTCATTGCTATGTATAGCAGATATAAGCTATAAGGTTGGATTCCTTTTAACCTTCTGTGGTGTAGTGGTAGCGCCTTGACTTAGTAATCATAAGTCCTAGGTTTGAGTCCCGGTCGGGGTAAAAAAATGATTCATGTTTTCACATATGTAATGTGCTTATTTGTATTTCATGGCCCGAATGAGATTGGGAATTGAATTAAATGCTAAAATGAAGCCACGAGTGAGGTTGGGGAATCTGTAATATGAACATAGTGGCATTCAGTTAGAATGCGTTCATTCCTATGTATAGCAGATATAAGCCATAAGGTTGGATTCCTTTTAACCTTCTGTGGTGTAGTGGTAGCGCCTTGACTTAGTAATCATAAGTCCTAGGTTCGAGTCCCGGTCGGGGTAAAAAAAATGATTCATGTTTTCACATATGTAATGTGCTTATTTGTATTTCAGGGCCCGAATGAGATTGGGAATTGAATTAAATGCTAAAATGAAGCCACGAGTGAGGTTGGGGAATCTGTAATATGAACATAGTGGCATTCAGTTAGAATGCGTTCATTCCTATGTATAGCAGATATAAGCTATAAGGTTGGATTCCTTTTAACTTTCTGTGGTGTAGTGGTAGCGCCTTGACTTAGTAATCATAAGTCCTAGGTTCGAGTCCCGGTCGGGGTAAAAAAATGATTCATGTTTTCACATATGTAATGTGCTTATTTGTATTTCATGGCCCGAATGAGATTGGGAATTGAATTAAATGCTAAAATGAAGCCATGAGTGAGGTTGGGGAATCTGTAATATGAACATAGTGGCATTCAGTTAGAATGCGTTCATTCCTATGTATAGCAGATATAAGCTATAAGGTTGGATTCCTTTTAACCTTCTGTGGTGTAGTGGTAGCGCCTTGACTTAGTAATCATAAGTCCTAGGTTCGAGTCCCGGTCGGGGTAAAAAAAAAAAAAAATGATTCATGTTTTCACATATGCAATGTTCTTATATATATATATATATATATATATATATATATATATATATTATATATATATATATATATATATATATATATATATATATATATATACAATAAGAAAGTGGAATCAGAGAGGAATACAAAATTTACATAACTCTTGATGAAACACTATGCTTCAACTATTCCTGTTGAAGAGGGTAAAGAGAGAAGCGTCACCCATCGAGGCTGATTCTCTTCTCCAGAAATTATTCTTCAGCATAAGTATATATATATATATATATATATATATATATATATATATATATATATATATATATATATATATATAATATATATATATATATATATATATATATATATATATATATATATATATATATATACTCACACACACAGTTAGTATAATAAATTTGCTTCATGATATCTGCCTAATGCAGTACCTTGGTGGAAGAGAGTGCAAATCGGTAAGCGACTTCAGATGGTTTGATTCTATCCAGGGGCGTGGAAAGGTATCCAGCATTAATCCCTAAGTTCCAACATGTCTCTGTTCACCCCCATTCGAATAGGGACTAATTGTAATACATGAAAGAGTGTATATGCATATAATACAGCTTTTTTTTTCTCTAAAGTAAGATATTTTTCTTTTTTTTAAATGGCTTAATTACAATTATATGAATATTTTAATAATAAAAAAAAACACTTATAGACTAGTCTAAAGACTAAAAAATTCTCATTTTATTGCCTTACGAATGTTTATATGAAATAAATGAGAATGAATTTATTATTCTCGTCCCCCATGAGGGGGGAGGACTGGAATACTTCCTCCGTGTTCTCCTGCAAGTCGTAAAGTCGACTACATGGGGCGAAGCGAGGGGACTGGAAATCCCCTTTTCTGTATTTTTTCTTCTCAAAGAGTCAGGGTATTATGCCTTGACTCAGCCACTTCCCTTATAAGGGAAAAAATGGCTCATGTATATAGAAAGAGTATTCTCTTCAGGGAGAAACATTCCATTTGTAACTTTTCTTAAATGCAATTGTGTTTCAAAGAAATGCTTCATACATACTCATTTCAATATAAGTATATAAAACACTATAATGACTTATTAGTGTCTTATTATTTCCATATATCGTAATTGTTTAATGAATAAGCAATTGGTAGAATATAAGTAGCAAAAACAAGGATATCTATTTAATAACAATGCTAAGGGCTAAATAAGGATATTTATGTTAATTAATAACGGAAAGGTACTTTAGTAAGTTGATTATGAAATATTATTTCAATAAGGGAAATAGTACAGCATAAGCAAAGATATCTGAATAATTTAATTAATAACACAACAGTACCTCTAAGTACGATAAGTATGGCTATCTGACATTGTAATTTATCAATAAAGTCAACTATAAGGCAGATAAGTTTTGATAAGTTTTATGTCAGAACAAAACAGTACAAGCAAGTGACATGAGCAGGAGTATCTCATTATCTTAATGAAAAGAATTATAAGTAAGATAAATTGGAATATCATTCTAGTCAAAATAATAACCTAATAATTAATAAGAAAATAAGTCAAGTAAATATGGATATATGCCTAAATTAATTTATAATGAGAGAGAGAGAGAGAGAGAGAGGAGAGAGAGAGAGAGAGAGAGAGAGAGAGAGAGAGAGAGAGAGAGAGAGAGAGAGAGAGAGAGAGAGAGAGAGAGAGAGAGAGAGAGAGAGAGAGAGAGAGAGAGAGAGAGAGAGGCGAAGGGTATTTTCATAAATTTAAGTAATTAATATTCTTTCCTTTTAGTAACAATGAGATTACTTCTTCCAGGCCCTCTTCTGGAAGGAAGACGTTTGATTCATCCATATCCAGTAACAACACTCTAAAGAAGTTAATCCATTCTGATCAAGTTAAAATAATCCCCCTTCCATCGTTAGAAAAATACTACCTATTTATTTTAATAATTGCCTATTATATATAAAGTTAACCTACCATAAACAGGTAAAGCTAATCCCTTCAATACTCAAAAACTAATTTTTCTTGCAGGTACTCTTCCATGTTCCTTTCCCTGGACGATGTGGATGGGATCAATGCTACTATTCTTCCACTTCATACCCTTGGGAAATACTCAATTCTGTGTGTAACGAATCCTCACTCCAGTTTCACTCCTGTATGCTTACCCCCAACCCCGTGTATATTTATCTGTATATAAGTGTTTAAAACATAAACACAAATATGTAGTAGACATTAAAATATACTTATAAAACTGAAAAAAAGTTCTGTATTTTTCTGGACAGAGTAGTTGTGTACGCTTTAGCCGTTGTTGTCAATAATGGTAATAACTGAATATTATTAATCAATACAATTATCGTTATTATCCACTCAGAGATAACCAACAGTAACGTTGTATATAATGAAAGGAATTAAAACTCCTGAAAGTATTTGAATAAGCATGTGATTTCTCTTAATTGTTTTCTTCTTCTTCCTGTTGTTAGGTGGAAGACACAAAGCTGGGTCAGTTAAATTGTTGTAATGGTAGTAGCATAATTATTGCAGAAACACTAATGAATACTTTGACTTAAGAGACCTAAAAAGTACCACAAGTAAATGGTTTCAAGAGCCACTGCTCACTCTCAAAAAGTGTGACAATTTTTAGAAAAAGAGAAGAGGTTCTTGAAAGTTAGAGATTTCTAAGTATCTTCAACTACTCTAGGGTTTTTTATTCCTTTTATCGGCATCATTATTGTATACATGTACACGAGGTAGAGCAGTGGTTAGAGCGCTAGGCTCGAGAAGTGACAAACCCGTGTTGGCTCCCTCTGCTGGGCGTTAGGAAGGATATCCATTCATAATTCCTCAGCTCTCACCTGTCTGTGCTCACCCCCATTCGAATGGGGATTAACAGTGACACAGTAAACGGCAAAAAAAAAAAAAATGTATACGTGTGAATACACTTCACGGAATCACTTGACTTTTTTAAGCATGATTTTTATTTTATTACTCTCATGTTACTTATTTCCACAAACTATATTCTTATTTATTTCTCATCCTAACTGTAATTCTGTAAAAGACAACGTTATTATAAGCTTATAAACTACAAATGTGTTTTTTACTGACCTATCTTATACTTATATACTCTTAGAGGATTAGCAGTACGTGTATACGGTATACTCGTTCCAATGCTTTTATACGCATAACCATACGGATAGACAGACAGATTGTAATGAACAAAAATGTTTCATATGGATAGACAGACTGATATAGACAAACAATAGCAAAAGAGATGTTTTGATATGGATGGGTCTAGAACTTGGGGTCGTACTTTAAAGCCTAAGAAAAAGTCTATACAGGATGTAATAATACTTTTTCAAGGTAAGTATATATGAATACTAGATTCCCTTCAGCGAAGAAATGATAAAATGCAAAATGCAATGAAACTTTGAAGGAAATATGTAGGAAGTATTAGTAAGTCAAATAAAATAGAAACCGACGAGGAGACGGGGAGTTACGAGCACTGAGTTGTTTCTCGATAGAAGAAATAGGTATAAGGTAAATACACAAGTATATACACTCTAACATCGTATTCTGTGCTTGTGGTTAAGGGAAACTGTAAATAATAAGAGTGTGGAGAAGTAATCTCGCCGTCTGACAAAAATTTCCTTCCGCAAGATATTGTTCGAAAAATAAGTTGAGTATGTTAAGATTCGAACACCCAAATTATTTTATTATATATATATATATATATATATATATATATATATATATATATATATATATATATATATATATATATATATATATATATATATATATATATATATATATATATAATAGGGGCGAAATGTGGTAACCTTTTATCCCCATAAAACTAAGAGGAACTAATTGCGGTATATCTTGGATCGTGGTGAATACGTATTTTGTGGTTCGATCTTTCCCCCCTTGCAAAGGGGAATGGGGCCACTGTGTATATATATATATATATATATATATATATATATATATATATATATATATATATATATATATATATATATATATATATATATATATATATATATATATATATATATATATATATATATATATATATAAACGCCATATATATGAGCAAAGCATAATAAGAGATTGCATAATTTTCACAAATTTCAACACACTATGCCTCAAATATTGCTGTTGAAGAGCGCATAACAGAAAAGCGTCTCCCATTGAGGTAAAAATTCTCTTCTCCAAAACTGACTTTTGGGAATATTTTTCGGAGACTTGTTTAAATTATGCAGATATATATATATATATATATATATATATATATATATATATATATATATATATATATATATATATATATATATATATATATATATATATATATATATATATATATATATATATATATATATATACACTGTATAATAAAAAATACTGTTAGGCAGTACTTATTTATTCATAAAATTTGCTGTGCACTGCAGTTATTCCCAACTAAAACTGTTTTGATAGCATGTATTCTATCATATACAGCTGTATCTGAAAAGAATATATAATAAAATAGTGTGAATAAAAGACTAAAAACTAATAAGTATTTTGTCCTTATCATCCTGATTGTACAATTGTCTTTTTTACTACTAAAAAAGTACACTAAACTCGTAGCGAGTAGGAAATAATAAAGCATACTGTAATGTATGTACAGTATAAGTACATTCCCCTAGTTCAGAAAATATTCGATGAAGAGATTCAGAATTGCACTGTAATAAGTAATTCGGTGCAAACCTACAGAAAATGTAAAGGAACAAGAGAGTAAATCTTTTATGAGTTTTGTTAAATACACAAAGGAGACATTCACGTATGAAAAAAAAACAACAACCTTTGTTGTATTCTTAGCTCAAAAGACATTTATTCGCGAATGTAAAAGCCTTTTACTTGTCAGTGAGTACTTGAAAAGATATATGTGGGCAGAAATATATCTCCAGAACCTAACGATAATATATATATATATATATATATATATATATATATATATATATATATATATATATATATATATATATATATATATATATATATATATATATATAGACAGATAGATAGATAGATAGAAAAATAGGGAATATAGATACACAGATATACAGATAGATTAATAGAGTAGATGTGTAAAAAATGTGTATGTATTTTCGAAAAGTAGATCTGACTGGAAAAAAATATGCAATTTATAAATAATATCTGTATAATTCAACACACATACAAGTAAATCTAGTTTTGTAACAGGTTGTAAGCACATGATAAAAGGTAGTCAGAAGGAGTTAGAAGAAGTCATTTACAAGTGGTATACGTTGAGCAGAAGGCTTGTGGTATTTAAGAATTGCATGCCAAGAACTTCGTAGGTATCTAGGTGTTACAAGCAGTGCTAGTGATGGTTGGTTGTGGCGTTTTGTAATCGCCACGAGCTGCACAAAGTAGCAGTGCGGGGTGAGGCAGGCAGTGCAGATACAGCAAATACTGAATCTTTGAGGATTCTGCTTAAAGAGCCGATGAAGATAGAAGGTATTTACTGTACCAGGTGTACAATACAGATGAAACAAAATCTGCTTGTCTGTTAAATATTACTACACCAGACAAGAGTGGTTTAATTGCTAGATAGTCTATGACTGGTTTCACAAGCATTTTGTACCTGAAGCATGCAGGTACCTGGAGGAAGTGCTAAAGTCTGACATGGAGGACGTAAAAAGCTATCTTACTTTTGAATAATTCACCTGCGCATCTTCGTATTGAAAAGTTTGTCAGCGCTGACTGAAAACTCTGTGCAATTTTCTACCAGCAAATACCACATCAATAGTACACCGATGGACAGAGATGTGATTAGAGCATGTAAGAAAAGATACCAATGACAGTATTTAGATGAAGTCATGGTGGTGGTCAAGGACATCCAGGACACAGAAAATAATACCCGGGGACAATGCTCTCTAGAAAAAAAAATACAACCTCATGTCTGCCGTGTTTAACTGTGTTCATTCGTGGGAGGAACAGAAAATTTCTATGCAGGCAGAGCTGGAAGATAATAGTTGGTGATGAACAACCTGATTGTGACATCTGCAGTTTTAAAGCCACCGAATTAAGCTTCTGTTAGAAAGTGCGGGGCAAACAGCTGTAACATTGGAAGATGTTCAGGGCTGGCTAGATAAAAACGAAATTGATCCAGGATACCAAATACTATTGGATGCAGAATTTGTGGTGGAGGTGGTTGATGACTAAGACAGTAGCAACAGCAGTGTCGAGGAAGACGACATGCCAGTTCTTTGCCAAAATTATCGGCCAATGAAGATAAATAAGTGGAAAATACCAAGAATAAGGATATCAGCACTCATTATGCAAATCTCCAAATTCTTCAAGAAGCTTTAATTAGAGAACAATATCATATTGATAAACAGCTCAAGTTAGATCCTTTTTTCAAGCCTGTAACAGCTCCAGCTTCACCTGAGCAACCAATACCTGATACATCTGCACCATCATAGCTTTGCACATTTTCAATGGAGCTTCAAAGCTCCGCTACTCAGAATAAATTTCTGAATCTCCAATACTACGATCAGGGCATATCAAGAACCCGTCTCCTCTGTTCATAGTACTGTACAGGTAAGTCTGATTCTAAAATACCCCGTACTGTAAAAATGCCAGTACTGGGAGATGAAAATGAGAGAGAGATTACAAGATAGGAGGTGAAAAGGGTATTGTATGAAGCGAAAGCAGGTAAAGCACCTGGAATGGATGGTGTGAGAGCGGAGATGTTGAAAGAAGGGGGTGTGACTGCGTTGGAATGGTTAGTGAGAGTGTTTAATATATGCTTTATGTTGTCAATGGTGCCAGTGGAATGGGTGATTGCTTGTATAGTGTCCCAATACAAAGGTAAGGGAGATGGGTATGAATGCAGTAATTTTAGGGTTATTAGTTTGTTGAGTGTGGTAGGAAAAGTGTATGGTAGGATACTGATTAATAGGATTAGGGATAAGACAGAAAATGTGATCGCGGAAGTGCAAAGTGGTTTTAGGAGTGGTAGAGGTTGTATAGATCAGATTTTTATAGTGAGGCAGTTATGTGAGGTATATTTAGCAAAGGGTAAGGATGTGTATTTTGCATTTTTGGATCTTGAGAAAAAGCATATGATAGACTTGATAGAGAGTTAATGTGGAATGTTTTGAGGTTATATGGAATTGATGGTAAGCTGTTGCATGCAGTGAAGAGTTTGTAGCAGGGCAGTAGAGCTTGTGTTAGGGTAGGGAATGAAGTGAGTGAGTGGTTTCCAGTGAGTGTGTGACTGAGACAGGGATGTGTGATGTTACCATGGCTGTTCAATTTGTATATTGATGGAGTCGTAAGAGAGGTGAATGAATGAGTGCATGGTCGAGGTTTGAGAATGATAGATGGGGATGATAACGAGTGGGAGCTGAATCAGTTGCAGGTTGCAAAAGATACTGTGGAGGTGGCTGAGTCAGAGGAAAAGCTGTGTCGGGAACTTGGAATGGTGTGTGAGAGAAGGAAATTGCGAGTGAATGTGGGAAAGAGTAAGGTTATGAGGTGTACAAGAATTGAGGATGATGCTGGATTGAATGTAATGTTGAATGGAGAGACACTTGAGGAAGTTGATCAGTTTAAGTATTTAGGCTCGGTCAGAGCTGCAAATGGTGGAGTGAAACTAGATGTGTGTTACAGAGTGAATGAAGGATGTAAAGTGTTGGGTGCGTTGAAAGAAGTGATGAAGTATAGAGGATTGGAAATAAATGTTAATAAAGTTTTGTATGAGAAAGTGGTTGTGCCAACTGTGATGTATGGATCAGAGTTATGGGGTATGAAAGTAAGTGAGAGACGGAAACTAAATGTGTTTGAGATGAAATGCCTGAGGAGTATGATTGGTGTATCTCGGTTGGATAGGGTTAGGATCGAAGTGGTGAGAGCAAGAACGGGTGTGAGGAGAGAATTTGCAGCCAGAGTAGATATGAATGTTTTGAGATGGTTTGGCCAAGTGGAAAGAGTTGATAATGAAAGACTGCTGAAAAAGGTGATGCATGCGAGACTTGATGGCAGAAATGCTAGAGGGAGGACTAGGTTTGGGTGGATGGATGGAGTAAGGAAAGCCCTGAATGATAGGAGGATGGATGTGAGGGAAGCAAGTGAGCGTGCTAGGAACAGGAATGAGTGGTGAGCGATTGTGACGCAGCTCTAACGGGCATCTGCTGTTACCACGGGGCTGCATTTTACAGTGGTAGCCCTGTGGTAGGGGCAGTAGGGGAGTTGGCATTTATGAAGCGACACAGGTTGTGGAAGAGCCGGGAGGATGGGCTGTGGCACTCCAGCAGAGCCATCTGAACGGTCGCTAGCTCCCTCATCATTGTCCATAGAGCAAAGTAATCCTCTTATTATTTCTTTTTTTTATGTCGGCTACCCCCAAACTGGGGGAGACAGCCAAGGTAGATAGAATAGAATTGTATTTACAGTTTAGATGTATTTCACATTTTCAAACTTAATGTTGTGGTTGGTGTAGTGATTGATTAAAAGTACTATAGAGGGTATTCTTCTTCTCTGTAATGTGTTTGTTGATATTAGCCTCTACAGACCCCAATTCGGAAACTACGGATAATCGGCTTTAACAGACAGAGGTTCCCCCTATTACTTCGTTAAATCAAGGTTTGAGTGTATGACAACATTAATGTTCAATATTAGATGGCAGTGCATGTATTCAAATACAAGCTAATATGCAATTTCAAAATCTCTTTTATCCAAGGCAAATTTTGTGGCACTTGTTTTCAATAAGAGGTTAGCATGAAAAAATGACATTCAACAATCAATTCGCATTACTTTTATTTAAACAGAAGTGCTCAAAAAATACTTATATCCAACATGGATATAGTAGTGTAACAAGATTGCATGTGCATCACGAGAATAAAAAAAAGAGACGAGGACGGGTGATACCTCACCCACTGTTAAGTAATACATTACTAACTAAATACTGCAAACCCTCAAGGGCTTATATGTCTTTATCATCAGATGACGTCACACGATGTAATCTAATTAACCACTTGGAAGATCGCCATTTTGTCTCCAAGTTGATGTGTTTTTAAAATTGAAAGCTGTTAAATATATATATATATATATATATATATATATATATATATATATATATATATATATATATATATATATATATATATATATATATATATATATATATTAATAACACTGAACTGTTATCATACAGTCTAAAATGGGAGGAAAAGCCCATTAAATAAAACAACGAATATATATATATATATATATATATATATATATATATATATATATATATATATATATATATATATATATATATATATATATATATATATACATATATATATATATATATATATATATATATATATATATATATATATATATATATATATAAAGTACTTATTAATTTCGTGACCTAAACTGGTCACCTTCTCAAAGAGAAGGTGACCAGTTTAGGTCACGAAATTAATATATATATATATATATATATATATATATATATATATATTATATATATATATATATATATATATATATATATATATATGTATATATATATATATATATATATATATATATATATATATATACATATATATATATATATATATATATATATATATATATATATATATATATATATATATATATATATATATATATATATATATATATATATATATATATATATATATATATATTTTTTCGTTGTTTTATTTAATGGGCTTTTCCTTCCATATATATATATATATATATATATATATATATATATTATATATATATATATATATATATATATATATATATATATATATATATATATATATATTTTCGTTGTTTTATTTAATGGGCTTTTCCTTCCATATATATATATATATATATATATATATATATATATATATATATATAATATATATATATATATATATATATATATATATATATATATATATAGAGAGAGAGAGAGAGAGAGAGAGAGAGAGAGAGAGAGAGAGAGAGAGAGAGAGAGAGAGAGAGAGAGAGAGAGAGAGAGAGAGAGAGAGAGAGAGAGAGAGAGAGAGAGAGAGAGAGAGAGAGAGAGAGAGAGAGAGAGAGAGAGAGAGAGAGAGAGAGAGAGAGAGAGAGAGAGAGGGTGCTGACAATGCCTCTTTCAAGAATAGTTTTTTGACACAAAACAAGTATTAAAAGAAGTGATGAGACAAAGGCTATGATGAAAATCCGTTCCCTGTATGAATTTTACATACAGTTATGGACACCTTGCTTTCTATGGTGGCATTTCGATGTCGAGTATATATATATATATATATATATATATATATATATATATATATATATATATATATATATATATATATATATATATATATATATATATATATATATATATATATATATATATATATATATATATATGTAATATATGCGTGTGTGTGTATGTGCGCACGCTAGGGTGAACGCTCTGAGGCTAGATAAAACACAACTCCTGCGACGAAAATGAATCATTAGAAAAACTCAATATTTCATTATCAAATCCCGATAATTATCCCACATATCATTACCTGTGTGTGTGTGTGTGTGTGTGTGTGTGTGTGTGTGTGTGTGTGTGTGTGTGTGTGTGTGTGTGTGTGTGTGTGTGTGTGTGATTACCTAATTGTGTTTAAGGGAAAGAGCCCAAAGCTCGTATCTTCCCGTCTCCTGATCGGTTCCATTTTATACTTAGTGATACTTATCATACCTGTCCTTAAAACTATGGATTGAGATAGCATTAACTACCTCCTCGCTTAGCCAATTCCAATTATCAACTACTCTTACACTGAAAAAGTATTTCCTTACATCCTGCGAAGAAGTTTTCTTACCAAGCTTCAAACTATGACCTCTAGTTCTAGAGCCAGCCATATCAAAATATCGATCCCTATCCACTCTATTATAACCATGAAGGAATTTAAAGACTGTCACCATATCCCCCCTCACTCTTCTAGCTTCGAGTGATGGTAAGTCTAATTCCCTCAGCCTCTCATCATAACTGAGATTGCGCATTTCTGGCACCAGTTTCGTGGCATGTCTTTGAACTTTTTCAAGCTTAGCTATGTGCTTTTTCAAGTGCGGATTCCAAAAGGGGGCTGCATATTCGAGCTTTGGCCTCACATAGGTTACATAAATATTTCTGAACATTTCCTTGTCCATGTGCCTGAAGGTTACCCTTACATTTGATAAGAATGCATATGCTGCCCTTACTATGCCATTTATATGTATTTCTTGAGACAAATCTGCCAGTATGTTTACTCCTAGATCTCTCTCATTTTCTGTCTCTTGAAGTTGTACTCCAGCCACCGAGTAGTCAAGCTTGGGCCTTGTTGCACTTGTACCCATTCTCATTACCTTACATTTTGAAGTATTGAATTTCATTAGCCACTTTTCTGACCACTCATGCAGATTATTTAGATCCTCCTGAAGTTCTCTACCATTGTTCTCGTTTTTTACTTTCTTCACAATCTTTGCATCATCTGCAAACATATTCATGAATGAATTTACAGACTCTGGTAGGTCATTTACATATACAAGGAACAAAAGTGGCCCTAAAACTGAACCCTGTGGAACTCCACTACTAACTCTTCTCCATTCAGACACTGAGTGTCTTACTCTAACCCTCTGTTCCCTTCCTTCTAAGTAAGTTTTTATCCATTCCAAAACATTTCCACCTATTCTAGCCATTGACTGCAGCTTCCTAATAAGTCTCCCATGTGGAACAGTGAGTCTCCCATATGTGTGTGTGTGTGTGTGTGTGTGTGTGTGTGTGTGTGTGTGTGTGTGTGTGTGTGTGTGTGTGTGTGTGTGTGTGTGTGTGTGTGTGTGTGTGTGTGTGTGTGTGTGTGCGTGCGTGCGTGCGTGCGTGAGTGCGTGTGTGTGTGTGTACGAAGAGGGGAATTCGAGTGCACAAATTATCCTAATTATAATGCAGATTGTCCTACGATTATTATAATGATTTATAAATCATGATCTTTTCACGATGTTGAAGGAAGGGGAAGATCTGACGGGATGGAGAGAGGATAAAATTTCTAATGTAAATATTTCTAAACATTTGTATCGAAAACAAAGATGTCCTATACAGCCTACACACGAAGATATCATTAGATAAAGAAACATAATACATTAATGAATGATATACTTAAGTAATAAATGCATAAATGAAATATAGTGCGTATAAAAAAGTAACTGATTAAAGGAAACAAATAAACAAATATCGTAATAATAATAATAATAATAATATTAATAATAATAATAATAATAATAATACAAATAATAATCTTTCTATACATATATGGCCCCATTCCCCTTGTAAGGGGGGTGACCAAGCCAAGAAACACACATTCACCATGATCTACACATGCCTCAACCACTCCTCTTAGGTCCTCTTATCATTATTATTATTATCATTATTATTACTATTATTGTTATTATCATTATTATTATTATTATTATTATTATTATTATTATTATTATTATTATTATTATTATTATTATTATTATTATATTACTACTACTACTAGTACTACTACTAATACTACTACTACTACGACTACAACTACTACTACTACTACTACTACTACTACTACTACTACTACTACTACTAATAATAATTATTATTATTGTTATTATTATTATAATAATAATAATAATAATAATAATAATAATAATAATAATAATAATAATAATAATAATAATAATAATAATAATAATAATAATAATAATAATAATACAATTAATAAGTAAATTAATTAATACATAAATAAAAATTGCAAAGGCTGAGTATTCATTTCCAGTGTTAATAATGGAAGCATATATAACATTGAAATTAAATAACTCATAACATGGAAAGCAACATATGCAGAGACTGAACACAGAGCAAAGATACAGGATTAAATGCACTGTCAGTCAGGGGATATTGCCCCTAAATTACAACCAGAATGTAAGAATTTGAACCCCAATGGCATTGAATCCAATTCTCCTCTACAGTAAAACCATTTGGAAAGGGGTTTCCAACCTGGGGTGCCTACACTCCCAGAATGTGCTTGAGGGAATTTCAGAAGGGAACGACAAAGTATTTAGCCTCCTGGCTAGTACAGTGGTCACGCGCTGGCCTCGCATACGCGAGGTCGATGCATCGCGCCTTGTCCAGGCAAGAGAGTTTAAGCTGTTTACTGGGGAGGTTACTGCTGTGGCTGGGCACCACAGTGGGGGGTTGGGGCCTGTGTCGGTTGGCGACCACCCTATGGGTCCTCCATGACCCGTTCCACCCATCCCTGGGTGGAGAATCTAAAAAAAAAAAAAAAAGACAAAGTATGGTTTGTGTCATCTGAGAGATGTGTCACGAGTTATAACTCAGCCAACTGCCAGAAATTAGACTTCTTATTCAGATGTAATACTACTTTTGCAAGGGCTGCCAACATTCATCAACAATTTCCTCGAGGCGTAAGGCATAGAAAAGGTTGGGAATCAATGCTCTTAAGGTTAGATATAGAATATGTAGCCATCCTAGTGTCAACTTAGAAGTCACAGTGAGTACAACATTAGATATGTGAGATCAAGGTGTAGCAGTAACTACATAAGTCTTGGCTTCGATTGTTGTTGTTTGTTCCGGTTTTACGTCACGGACTCCCTTTTCTACCAAGGGTTAGGACGGTTGCCTTCATGCGAAAGACTTGTTTTGGCAGATGTAATCGTTACCCTGAGTGCAAGCCCTTGCTAACCTCAGACCGTGACAGGGCGCGAACCCTCGACCTGCCGGTTCAGAGTCGCGGATGCTACCGCTTGAGCCACGGTAACTACAAGTCTTGGCTTCGATATGGCAATAAATTACCATCTTATAAAATAAACACACACACGTGCACACATACATACACACACTCACACATACACACAAAACTAAAGACAACCAATAATGGAAGCCAAAAAAAAAAAAGATAAAATAAAAATGATAAGAAATATATCATTAAAATCTGTTCCTAATTATATATGAGAAATTCGACCTCTTAAATCATACGAGTATCGGGGTATCGTTATAATTATATAAGTATCGTAAATCAAACGCCGACTATAACGATAATTAAACTGGCCATTTATCACGACCTGTTATAATATATCCTCTGCCTTGGTCTGCGCAGGATATGTCAAAAAGGTCAGGATATTGCTACGGCAATTGATGCATTACTCTCAGATTAGTAAACAAGGCATTAAGAGCTCCAATATAACATGCACATAAGTGTGGCGTGCTTACACACACACACACACACACACACACACACACACACACACACACACACACACACACACACACACACACACACACACACACATATATATATATATATATATATATATATATATATATATATATATATATATATATATATATATATTTGGATATCATATGCGAGTTTGTTCATGTGCAACTTATTGTTTTGTTTTATATGAGTGTGACACCGGGACAGGCAAAGAAACTGCCCTCAGCGGACTCGGGTACAAAGAATCCAGTTAAGAAAAGGTAGAAGCTTAAGGACATGGCAGAAGTAAGAGAATGGTCATATAAGAAAATTCAGGGTCGAAGACTAGCCAAAGTAATGAAGACCTAATATTGAAGAGATAAAAAAAAAAAATATGTGGAGTGTTCTGACTTGTCAGTTATGAAAGGATTATAAGAAATGTGTAACGAATATACCATAATATTCGGTGTAGATGTAGGTATAGGGAAAGAACAGGGCACCAAGAAAACAATATGAAAAAAGTAGCAGATTATTTGCAGAGGCAGAAATTAGAGAATGATAAACAAGAAAAGACATGCTGAAAGAAAAATGAAAGTAAAGTAGGCCTAGTATGATGGCAAAATTTGGCCCTGAGAAGACGATATATTTTTTAAGGAAGAAATGTCATGAGAGTTAGGGAAGACAGAAGGAGGAAGAGTTTCAGAGCTTCGGTGAGAGGTAAGAAGGAGTCACTGCACCGCCAAATCGGCGAGATACAAATATCCACGGTTGTAGGACAAAATGCCGATGGACACACATTACCTGATTTCACCACTGATATTCCTGAAAACAAGCAGGAGAAGCGGAAATGACTGAATGGGCTGGAATCAAATACACATCTCATTTATTTCAGTTGGTCACAAAATGAGTTTCAAAGAAAGATATATATATATATATATATATATATATATATATATATATATATATATATATATATATATATATATATATATATATATATATATATATACATACATAAATTGACTTCGCATCACAGAAAAGGTGTACATTACATAAGATTCCAAGACAAATTATTAAAGATATCTACTCTGAAGAGAGCACTGAGTAAGCAACTCCCTTTGAGATGCAGGTTTTTCGCCTGCATCGATCACTAATAATATCCTTACTAATATTAAACATGCATATACATGAACGCACACACACACACACACACACACACAGGTACGATAAGTATCACTAAGTCTAAAATGGAACCGATCAGGAGACGGGAAGATACGAGCTTTGGGCTCTTTCCCGTAAACACAATTAGGTAATCACAATTAGGTAATCACACTATATATATATATATATATATATATATATATATATATATATATATATATATATATATATATATATATATATATATATATATATATATATATATATATATATATATATATATATATATATATATATATATATATATATATATATATATATATTATATACCTTTATTGATAATTCTACGATGAAACGCCAATCCTCCTCAATATAATATTGGTGTAATAATGTTCTATTTATACAACAGGCACATATGGTGAAACAAGAACCTAATTATCTTCCTTTGGCAGGTCTTAACAACGGGAAACTCACTGTAAAAGCTATTGCAATCATTACTGACAGTCACGTATTGTTAAGAGGGTAATCAAAGGGATTTGGTATTATTACGGATTACACTGAACTATTCACTTTTCCAAGTCCGCTTTCATGCAAAACACCGCGAAATGGATTAGATATTTTCACTATATTATGCTGCATATGACTTCATTGATGGCTGTCTTCACATTAACTCCACATACTTGATCTAAAAGCATCAATATTACTGATACACAGTAAAGAACAAAGACAAATCATCAACATACGGCACAGTAGTTACAGATGATGTAAATTACGTGGAATTTTCATTGAAATAATCACTTATGTAATTGAACGTGTAAAAAGGGGGAACTTGTCACGTAAACTTTAAGGCAGAGAAAATAACTTTCCTCACCAAAAGGGATACCAGAGAACGACTGATACATTGGGTTCTACACATAAAAACACAGTCACGAGTAGCATGAATATGATTTTAATATTACTCTTTTTGTTTTTTTTTGATTCTCCACCCACGGATGGGTGGAACAGGTCATGGAGGACCCATAGGGCGGTCGCCAGCCGGCACAGGCCCCAGCCCCCCCCCACTGTGGCGCCAAGCTACAGCGGTAACCTCCCCAGTAAACAGCTTAAACTCTCTTGCCTGGACGAGGCGCGATTCGTCGACCTTGCGAATGTGAGGCCAGCGCGTCACCACTGTACTAGCCAGGAGGCTAATATTACTCCTCTATATCCTGTAGACAACAAACCAGCAGAGGTTTAGTTGATAAACATAGTAATAACAGTCAATTAATTTGCATACTGTTATCCTGTAGAACACGAACTCAATTTTATGTAAAGTAGAAAACACAACAAATGCATTCATTAGGAAAGGCGCTATTGATAATGAACCAATCAGCTCTTTATCCAGAGGTAGCACACAAACACAGGCTATATGACCTAACATGGGAGATATTTAAATAATGAGCCTATCAGTTTGTTTTATTCTGAGGTAGTGGACTTCAATCAAATTTTAATTGTATTTTTTTATACTCTGAGGTACTAGGCTTCAATCAAATTTGCATTGTGAGTTTTTTCCTTTATTCTGAGGTAGTGGGCTTCAATAAAATTTTTATTGCGAGGTTTTTTCTCTTATTCTGAGGTAGTGGGCTTCAATTATATATTTTTTTCTTCTAAGGTAGTGAGCTTCAATAAAATTTTCATTGTGAGTTTTTTCTTTTATTCTGAGATAGTGGGCTTCAATCAATTTTTTTTTATTCTTCTTTTATTCTGAGATAGTGGGCTTCAATCATTTTTTTTTTATTCTGAGATAGTGGGCTTCAAGCAAATTTCTATTGTGAGTTTTTTCTTTTGTATATGCTGAGGTAGTGGGCTTCAATCAAATTTTTATTGGGAGCTTTTTCTTTTGTATATTCTGAGGTAGTGGGCTTCAATCAAATTTTTATTGGGAATTTTTCTTTTATTCTGAGGTAGTGGGCTTCAATTAAATTTTTATTGTGAGTTTTCAAAGAAGTCACGACGATGAATTCATCTAAAGAACCATTTTCAAAACAAACTAATCAGTTATCTATCCCCGAGGACCGTAAAAAAAAAGAGGATAACTGAATTCTGCAAAAAAAAAAAAAGTAGTTTTTATTAACAAAGAAATAAGTTTGTTGTATTATGTAGCAGCGTGCAAACATTCCCAAGTGAGTCGTCTTAATACCAAACCAAATAACTTTTTATTCTAGTATACTGTAAAAAATATACCTATTAAGTTCATCTAATGAGCTGTGGAAATATAAGACAAATCATTTATTCATCCTGGGATATTGTAAAGAACGTGCCAGTTGATTTTCACACAGTAAACAATATCAAAAGACGCCAATCAATTCTTTATTCTCAGGGGATGTATAAATACGCCAACCGAGCCGTCTTAATAACAAACCAATCAATTTTTTAAGCCAAAGTAATATAGGAGATACGACAAATGAGTTTATGAAGTGAACAGCTGTAATACGAGACGACTAGGTCTCTCAACCTGAGGTACAACGAAAACTAATAAACCTTGTGGGAGCAGTTTCTGAGCCCATGTTTATTTTAGCTGATTAGCTACAATGGTTCAACAATTGTAACTTCGAGGAGGAAACTTCAGAGACAATGTCAGAGGGGAAATAGATATAGGATAGGAGGTCGCACATAATTCGAGGGAAGTCATAACACGAATATGAAGTGGAATATCGAACTCTGAAGAATGAGCAATGGAATAACTTTTGAGTGGAATAATTTCGGTGAACGTACATAGAGAGTTCTTTTGACTGTAAGTGAAACGATAAGTTTAAGAGAAGTAAGATTTACAGAGTAATCCTCTGCCAGCATCTACATTAAATATTTTGGAGTATTTATTGTAAACCTTTTATCATCCCTTCACATCTGACAAGTCACATCACTCCCCATCATTTTCTTGGCTCTATCTCGTTCTTAACATGCTATTTTTTCTTAAATGTTTTCTTGGTGCCCAGGCTCAAGTCCCGGTGTCTCTCACACACACACACATACGAGAGAGAGAGAGAGAGAGAGAGAGAGAGAGAGAGAGAGAGAGAGAGAGAGAGAGAGAGAGAGAGAGAGAGAGAGAGAGAGAGAGAGAGAGAGAGAGAGAGAGAGAGAGAGAGAGAGAGAGAGAGAGAGATACTACCTGCAACTACATCCTCCTTGTTGAATGTAAATACTTATATTGTTTACATCGTCTTCAGTATAAAATAGTAAAATGACATGCATGTAATCACTGTCGATTCAAAATATCGGAAAAATATAATTAATATTATCAGGAAAAAATAATAAATATTATTAACATAATATAGGAAGATGAAAATTTTTATTTACATTTGGGAAGATATAAAAATGATCATACATGATTAGAGTATAATTTCTATCATAGAAGAATAAATATTATTTGTGATATTCATATTTTTTTCGGCTTATTGTGTCACAGTAAGTCCCCATTAAAATAGGGGCGGACATGGACAGCCTTGAGCTGGGAGATTTAGGTTGTATAAACATCTCACGATCCACATAGGGATCAAAATCCCATTTATGATATCCAGTATGAAAGGGAAAAATATTATAAGTAAGGAAAACATTTTAATACAATTTATTTTGATTTATTTGACTAAATGTTTGTTTCTTACGATGAAGAAAAAAATTTAATACATGTTATTCACAAGTATATGACAAATTATTACTAAAACATCAATTATAATTAAAAAAAATGGGAAATAACTAGTCACATTATGCAAAGGGATGAACAAATATTATTTATATTATGCAGAGGGAAAATAAATAATTTATTCATATCAACCGGAAAGTAGAAAAATATATTATTTACATAATTCAAGAAGAACAAGAAAATATTATTCACAGTTTTCAGAGAGGAGAAAATTATAATTCTTATTCTTAAGCATTGGAGAGGAAAACATTAGGGAGTGACTATTATCACCGCACAGTGATGTTACAGACGACATTATTATCACCATCCCATAAAGGCAATTGAGAAATAACAATAAATTATTTTAGATTCTCGGTGAAAATACCGAAAAACATATTATCACCGACTGGTGATAACAAAGCCACTGTTCTTTTCACTGTGCGGTGACTAGGTTAGGTTAGGTTCTTGTCACTGTGCGGTGACTATACTGGAATCAGTAATATCACTGTACGGTGATAATACACACAGCCAAAATAGTATTAATATTATTGAGGGAGGAGGAAAAATATTCATACTGCACGAAAGCATGAATATAGAGTTACTCAAGTTGTTGGAAAAATATTCTTCATGTTATTCAAAGGAAAACAAATCTAATACATGTTTTCCATATGTTTCCTTTAGTATTATAAAAAAAAAACCCTGAATAATGACGAGGCAGTTAACGCACTACTCTGTCGCCTTTATTAAGAAGAATAAATGGCTTTTTGTCAATAACAATCTAAAGTCTAGTTCTAAACGCTGAAAAAATATAAGAGGCTTATAAAGACTGAAATATAGTAGTTGGCAGGGTTAGACACACACACACACACACACACACACACACACACACACACACACACACACACACACACACACACACACACACACACACACACACACACACACACACACACACACACACACACAGTATGTAGTCTAGAAAATATTGAAAGCATTCACCGAATTAGTGAAGAGGATTAGAGAAATACAGTGTCTGAATGGAGATGGGTCAGATGTGGATTTCCAAAGTGTTTAGTTTTAGGGCCACTTTTGTTCCTTTTATACGTAATTGACCTACCAGAGTCTGCAAGAGACGACAGCAAAGATAGAGAACTTCAGAAAACCCTATATAATGTGCATGAGTGGTCAGAAAAGTGCCTAATGAAATTCAGTACCTCAAAATGTAAGGTAATGAGAATAGGTACAAGTGCGAAAAGGCCCAAGATTGGATACTAACTTCAAGAGACGGAGAATAAGAGAGATCTAAGAGTAAACATATTGGCAGATTAGTCTCCGGAAATGCAAATAAATGGCACAGTAAGGGCAGCATTGTTTTTTAAAGCAAATGTAAGGGTAACCATTACACATATCGTCAAGGATACGTTCAGTAATATTTATGTACATAATGTGCACCCAAAGCTTGAATATGTGGCCCCCTTTTAAAATCCGCACTTGAAGAAAGCATGAATCTAAAAGAATTAGGGGGATATGGTGACAGTTTTTAAACTCCTTCATGGTTTTGACAAAGTGAATAGGGATCGATATTTTGATACGGCTGGCCTTATATCTACGGGTCATCGCCTGAACCTTCGTAAGAAAACTTACTTTGCAGGCTGTATGGAAGTACTTTTATTAGTGTAAGGATAGTTTATGATTGAAATTCGCTAAGCGAGGAGGTAGTTACTGCTAATTCCATTCATAGTATAAAGAACAAATATGATAAGTATCATTGAGAAAAAATGGAACCGACTAGGAGACGGGTAGTTACGAGCACAGGGCTCTCTCCTGTAAGCACAATTAGGTAATTACATTCATATATATACACACACACACACACACGCACACACACACACACACACACACACACACACACACACACATATATATATATATATATATATATATATATATATATATATATATATATATATATATATATATATATATATATATATATATATATATATATATATATATATATATATATATATATATATATATATATATATATATATATATATAATATATATATATATATATATATATATATATATATATATATATATATATATATATATATATATATATATATATATATATATATATATATATATATATATATATATATATATATATATATATATATATATATATATATATATATATATATATATATATATATATATATATATATATATATATATATATATATATATATCCAAATAAGCACATTACATATGTGAAAACATGAATTAATTTTACCCCGACTGGGACTTGAACCTAGGACTTATAATTACTAAGCCAAGGCGCAACTGCACCACAGAAGGTTAAAAGGTAACAGACTTTATAGCTTATATCTGCTATAGTAGGAATGAACGCTTTCTATCTGAATGCCACTATGTTTATATTACAGTTTCCCCAACTTCACTCGTGGTTTCGTTTTCGCATTTAATTCAACTCCCACTCTCATTCGGAACCAACAATGACCAAATAAGCACACTACATATGATATATATATATATATATATATATATATATATATATATATATATATATATATATATATATATATATATATATATATATATATATAATATATATATATATATATATATATATATATATATATATATATATATATATATATATATATATATATACAAACGAGTATATCCCATGACTCACGGCTGGAGGAGGAAAATACAGAGAGAGAATTCCCAGTCCTCTCGATCCGCCTAATTTAGTCGACTTTAACGACAAGTAGGGAAATACGGAGATATAAATATCTTTGTACCCCAAAGGAAAAAAGAAGAAAATGCTCACTAAGAGATACGCTAAGAAAAGTGAGCATGGCAGGCAGGGGCCACTCAACACCTCACTTGGAGAGAATCCAGCCAATTCCAAGATAGAAAGGACACTTTAGAGTAGAGATAAAGAGAGAGTGAGATTGGGAGGCAGTGGTCGCTCTATACCTCACTTGGATATTATTCACCCACCTTCTCTTAGATCCCAATTAATTAAATACTTTATTTGTAAAGAGAAAAAAAATCTGTGTTATGAACAGTACTGAGAAAATGGTATTGACGCAATAATGTCCAGAATTATTTTGTCGTGCTGGAAGACAGACGGTAAAATTCTGTCTATCGGTATCCACAATAACTTTCAGAAAAGAGCCATGAAAATGTCTTAGATTATTTTATATACAGTGTGGAAAGCACAATAAAAAATAATCTTTTAGACAATGATAAAATTATTACTCCTTTAGAAAGATGCAAAATATATTATGCATTCACACACACACAAAAGACAAAAGGAAACCTGTCACCAACGAACCAGACAAAAACATATATGTGGCTAGACATCCGATGTAAAAACATATCCATGAACACACACACTACCCAACACATGGACTCGATGCTAAGACTTTTTGGAATGCAAAATCTGAAGTCATAGCTTCAACCATTTCAAAATCTGTATCCTAAAAAGTTGGCACAAGAAGCCTGGTATGTGATTACATATACTGCAAGAGTAAATGAGTACACTTAAGTGAAGGGAATTATATATAACAAATCAACTATTCTTATTTTCTTTGATTAATGTACAAACAGACCAACTTACTTCAGTAACATAAAACTATGGATGAAACTACTGACTTTATATCATCGGATATATACAAGCATATATGCACACACAAACATTAACAAACACACACACACACACACACAAAGACAAAACAAATAAAAGGACAGTTATTTGTAACTAACAAGCCAACAGGTCTTCCTCCAGGAGTTGTACAGATAACAATGCAGCTGAGTTGGGCATGAATGTCTTTCTAATAACAAAAAGATACACGTTCAGTTTCTGAACTACTGTAGAGAAACCATCTATCTAAGTTAAATATGATACAGTCAAATCCAACCAAGCAAACTTGCATTCTGATATTCTATAGAACTCCATTCAACCAAGACCAATCAATTTTTCCTCTGAGAAGCTTTAACAATAAACCAATCAGATCATTTTCTTCAGGTTCCATACAAAACAAGCTAAGTGACAGATAAAGAGAGCTGTATTCATACCATGGAAATCAATTCTTTATCCTGAAGTAGTATAGAATACATGACGACTAAGTTCAGCTAAATAGCCGTTTTAATATCAAACCAATCAGTCATTTATCCCTGCGTCCCATGCTACAAAAAAAAGCTAATTGAAATCACTCAGAAAATAATTTTATTAAAATAAGCAAAATTATTTCATTATGAGGTTGTGTACAAACCACGTCAATTGTGCCATTTTAATACAAGGCCAATAAAGTCCATAATTAATTTAACGAACTTAACCTAATGGGTCAGGGCAAAAATCAAACCAACCAGTTGTTCATCCCGGAGTATTGTGGAAAACAAGAAATTAAGCTTTCCATGACAACCAATTTAAAAAAAAACAATATGCTCTTCATTCTGAGGAGTGTGTAGAACTTGCTAAATGATTCTACAACGTGAGTCGTTTTAACACCAGACCAAGGGGTTCTTCATCCTAAGTAAGGCAAAACAGAACTAAACCTAGATGAAGCAACTTCTGAGACCATGTTTTATCATAGTCCAATGGCTATAATGACTCAGGAATCTTTACTTCGAAAAAGGAATTTCAGAGGCAGTGTCTGAACGGAATTAGATTTGGAATGTGAAAAATCATAGGAATGCAAGGGAAGTAGTAATAAGATAAATATGTACAGCTCTTTTGCTAAATGTAAATACACTGACTGTTTACGTCATCTTGGGTATAAAAAAAAAAAAGAGGAAATCCAACCTAAGAGAGATTGGAGACTGTAAGAAGGTGGTAGGGGAGAATGAAGCTAGGCAATAACAAATGGTGATCTGTAGAATGACCCTCAAGGAGAAGAAAAGGAAAAGAGTAAATGCTGAACCAACGATCAAATGGGGGACGTTGAGGAAGAAAGAATGTTGTATGAAATTTAGTGATAAGTGGATCGGGCACTGGATAATGGTGAAGAAGGGCTGAACGACTGGGCAACTCGTGTGGAAGCGGTGTAGAAGACAGCTAGGATGGACGTCTGGAAAGAAGAAGGACGATAATGATACTCAGTGGTGGAGTTTAGAGATTCAGAAAAGCATAAGGAGAAAGAGAATAGTGAAAAAGAATTCGAATAGCCAGAGCATTGAAGAAAGTAGACAGGGGAGCTCAGAGGCAGTATTCTTGTCCCCTATACCGTGAAAATAGAATAAAATACAGAGTACGTGAAAAAAAGGATTTATTCTTTGACTGTTTATGATAAAATATTTAAAACATACGATTGAGATATAGATTAATGCCGATTCAGTGCTGACACTGAGTTAGAAGATAAGGAATGAAACTGAAAAAAGATTTATAAAAGCTTGGTTTCTAATAACTGCTGTTTTTGCGCAATATATAAGTGCAGTATGACAAAGAGAAAGGTGGTAAAGGCTAAGGAAAGGCTTATGACGAGTTTTATGAGTAGTTGGACATAAGGGAAGGCGAAGAGGACTTGTGCCAATTGTCCAGATAAAGGGTTCAAGCTGGAAATGCTGGACATCAGGTTAGGCTGATAAAGAAAGCAAAGAGAAATGTGGTGAAAAATGAGGAGCGTGTGTTGAGAAGCTTAAAGGAGTATTTGGAAGAGCTGATGAATAAAGAAAATGAAGGAGTAGGATGGATATTATGGAGATACTGGATCAGGACGTGCAGTGGATCAGTAAGTGGAGGTGAGGGCAATTACGAAGAGGATGAAGAAAGGGAAAGCGGTTGGGTCAGATGACATCCCCGGGAAGGCATGGAAATTTTTAGGAGAGGTATTGTATAACAGTATCTTGGGAGTTGAGAGAATGTCGAGGAGTGGAAAAAAGTATAATACCAGATTCGAACAATGGAGGAGCTGTGCAGAGATGCAGCACTTACAAGGGCGTCAAGTTGATCAGTCACATCATGATGACATGGGAAAGGATAGTGTAAGCTAGACTGAGGAGATTTGTGAGCAGCACTAAAGATGCAATATTTGCCTTGATAGTGCTGATGGAGAAGTATAGAGAAGGCAAGAGAAGTTTGTATAGTGTGTTTGTGGTTTTAGAGCTGTGCGACAGGGTGCCAAGAGAGAAGTAGTATTGCAAGAGGCAGTCAGGAGCGACAGAGAAGTATGCGAAGGTGGCACATAATACGTGTGAAGACAGTGTAACTGTGGTGAGGTGTGTAGTAGGAGGGCCAGACTGGTTCAAACTGGGGGTGGGATTGCATCAAGGATCTAGTAAGATCTCTCTCTTGTTTGCAAAAACGCAGGACAGGTTGACGAAATCAGACAGGAGTCGGGATGTTCTATGATGTTTGTGGATGACACGGTGATCTGTAGCAAAGGTAAGAAACAGGCTGAAAAAAGCCTGGAGAAATGGAGGTGTGGAATAGAGAGAAAGGGAATGAAACTCGGCGAGCAAGACAGACTTCAAGTATGTAAATGAGAGGGAGGGTGGTGGAATGGTGAAGCTACAAGATGTAGAGGTTTTCAAGGTGAATGAGTTTAAGTATTTGAGGTCATATGTTCAAAGCAACGGAAATTGTAGATAATGTTATCGGCATTTTTCAGTGAGAAAAAATTAACTTCTTATTGAAAAGGAAGGAAAATATTAAAATTATTTGTAGAAAATATAATATCTTTTATTCAGAGAAAAGGAAAATATGGAAACAGAATTGTTATTGAAACTGCTGGTACAGTACAGATCATATTGTACAATATCATACATGCTATTCATATATTCCCTTTAGTAATTTGCAAGATTTAATGAATAATGAAGAGGTGGTTATAGCATTATTCTGTCGGAATTGTTAGGTTCACAATAACAATATGGTTTTAAGAAGCAGAAATTGTGTTGGTAAAAAAAAAAGTCTGTAGTCGAGATATTCATCAGCTATAAGAAATATATAAAGACTAAAGTAAAGTAGATGATTGCTTATTTTATATATATATATATATATATATATATATATATATATATATATATATATATATATATATATATATATATATATATATATATATATATATATATAATATATATATATATTCACTACAAAACTGTGATACTAATAATACTATTATCCACGACAAGTTTCGATAATAGCACAACCAATACAATAGGCTGTAAAAGACACCTTTGTTGATCATTTCCCTCTCAAATGGCAATCCTGTTCAACATTTCATTTCCTGGAATGGCGTTCAATTAATACAACGGACACATATGGTGAAGCATGAGCTAAATTATTCTCATTAGGAAGGTTTTAACTCGAAATAAGTCATTGCAACATTAGTTGCAATCATTGCTGAGTCAGGTATTGGTAAGAGAGTATTCAAAGGGATCGGGTTTATTACCGAATTCTCTGCATCAGTCACTTTTCAATATTCTCTCTCTCTCTCTCTCTCTCTCTCTCTCTCTCTCTCTCTCTCTCTCTCTCTCTCATACAAAAGACATCAACATGGATATGTTATGGTCATGATAACATGCAGGTTTTGGTAGTTATTCTGGCTATACAGGTTGCTATATTGCGGAAAAATCAGTGAAGTTATCGTAATTATGGTTCCATATCTGAACAAAATCTTACCGAATAGCAGGCACAATTCCACAGAAATTGTTACGGTAAATAAGGACAATTCAACAATAACACTACCAATGGAATGCTCAGCAAACATAAATCACTATTTAAAAATATACAACAAAGAGAACTGACCACTGTTCCACAAAATTTACCACAGCAGTTATGAACAATTCCACAATAATTATGCCATTTCTGAAACACTTTTCTATGATTTATCTGTAAAGAAATAAGACATATTTATATAAGTAGCGCTGAAATACAGAATAGATCGACAACACCCAGGACATTTTTCAGCACTGGATGACAGAATATAGAATTCTAACTTTCTTTATCCAAAACAAACCGAATAATTTTGGGTCCATATTCAATATATATTCTTCAAAATGAAAGCACGGAAAAACTTTATTTCATTTTACATCTTATGTGGAAGACACAATACAAGAAAAAAAATAATATCCCTTTAAAAAAATAATTGACAGTTTTTGTAGTCTGGCATTAATGCAGACAATAAAACAGAAAGGAAAGCCTTCAGTCAAGCAAAGTAATAATCTTATTTGTTTGCCTAGACAACCGATTTAAGAACTGAATATAAACACACCCCACAAAATGAGCAGGACTGGACGCTAAGACTTTTCAAAAAGCAGTCTTTGAAGTCAGAGCTTCTAGCATTTCAAATCTTGCATTTTATGATATTCCCTGATGAAGTTTGCACATTGGCCTCTGTATGATTACATTACCTGCAAGAGTTATTATTGCTTAAATGCTTACCTTATCGTCCTTGTTACTGGAGAAATAGGACAACTTAATTTAGTAACACAGTTTTATGCCAAACTAAATACTTTAATCATCAAGAGATACCAAAGTAAGATGCTAAGTTTTTAAAATAACAAATCAACTGTTCTTTATCCTGGAGTTGTACACATAACAATACAGCCACGTTTAGTAAGAATATAACAATAACAACAGAAAGACTCACTTCTAAATCATGGACAATATGCATATTTATAACAAGCCCAGCAGTTCTGCATTTTGTATTTATATACAATAGAAATTGGTCTCATAATGACAGATTTTGTAATAAGAAATGGAACAATTCTTGTCCTGCAGTAAAAAAAAAAAAAAAAAAAAAAAAAAAAAAAAAAAAAAAAAAAAAAAAAAAAAAAACTCATCCAATGAGCTATAATAAATCATCTGTTCTTTATCTTGAGGTACTATAAAAACAACTGGACTCGCCAGAGGAGCCATTTTAATGCCAATGTAATCAGTTCTTATCCCAAGGTACAGCAAAAATGATACCAAGAAGCTCATCTATAGATCCATTTTGATAAAAAGCCAAGCAGTTATTTAACAAAGGGCACTGCAGAAAACAATCCAAATGAGTTTATCACCTGACCCGTTTCATATCAGAAGTTTCTCCATCCTGAGAAGCACAGCAAACAAATAAACCTTGGAGAAAAGGTCTCGAGACCTTGTTCATCTAAGTCCATTGGCTACAATAGCCCCAACATTTGTAACTTTGAAGAGGGAAACCTCCAAGACAATATCAGATAGGAAAAAGATATGGAGTGAAGGGAAGCGTATAAACAAAACACCTCTCGAGAGATGTCGTAACAACACTATAATATAAATTGGCATACTGAACTCAAATGAGCATGGGAAAGCCTTCTGATTGCTATGAGTAAATATATTTCAATGGCTGTACAGGAAGGAAGCCTTTTTCTTGTTAGGGAAAAGGTAAGTCTTAAGAAAATAGGATTTAGAGTATACAAAGACATGAATTCAATTTTCAATTGAAATTTAATATATGTATCACACTCTCTTGTTCCTTACATGTAAATATGACTCATATATTGCCTTCAGGTGCCCTTGAAATACACTGACCATTTACATCATTCTCAGTATAAAACAGCAAAAAGGTCATGAATATACATTTATAAAGTGTGACTGGCACTGTTTACAAGTTGTGAGCTCTCCAATATTTAGGAATAAACAGGAGACCGTGACATGCTACGGACGTTAAATCACCCAAGCAAGGTATCTAAGACTACAGTGACACTCTAGAGGGTTTTGCAAGAGTTGTGAGTAGTGCTGAACTTAGTTTTTTTTTGAAGTGAAATATTTGAAAGATTTGAATCCCTACTCTACATCCCCTCTTGACCCGTTGGCTGACTTCTGCGCTTGCGCACTGGTGTTGTGACGTCACTGAGCTTCCACCGTGGCTCTGCTTAACAACAATGGATCCAACTGTTATTACCAAACTATTGGAATCTCAAGAATATGCATATAAAAATGCTATGGAGGTAATGGTGAAACAGCTTAGTGACAGGATAAAATCACTCGAATCCACAGTTTCCGACCTGACGACAAGCCTGGAGTTCAGCCAGAGAGAAATTGATGACCTCAAATCGACTATTAAAATTCATGAGAAAGAAAAGAGTAATGACAAGGAAACAATCGATAATCTATCTCAACAAATAAATTCTGCAAATCAACAAATAACCACCTTAGAAGAACGCTTGAATTACCAAGAAGACTATTCCAGAAGAAACAACATCCGATTAAGTGGTGTAGAGGAGAGACGCGATGGGGAGACCTGGGAGCAAACAACGACGATGGTATCAGCCCTGATAGCCGATAAATTACAGCTAGAAGGCATGACGTTGGAGAGGGCTCACAGGGTGGGACCACTTCGTGATGACAAACCTCGCACCATAGTGGCTCGTTTCTCCCACTACTGTGACAGAGAGACGGTCATGCAAAATGCCAAAAAGTTGAAAGGCACCAAGATCTACCTTAATGATGACCTGTGTGCCGCACCACAGGCAATAAAATTTGCTCAGATGCCACAACTACAAAAGGCTAGATCAGAAGGGAAAATTGCCTACTTTAAACATACGAAGCTCATCGTGAAGGAACGATACAACATCGAGAGTGTGGCTGGTGCTGTGGGTGTTGTGGGTGGCGTGGATGAGGAGTTGACCAGGATCGGTGGTGCGGGGGTGGGGGCGCGGGAGTGGGGGGGCGGGAGAGTGATATGTCATCACCCGCACCCCCTCCTGCCGTGTCTCCCGCCACGGGAGCTATAAAACGCTCGCACCCTAAACCAATAAATGGCCGGAAGAACCCGGTAAGATTTGGTAGAAGTAAATGGTAGCTTGTAAGTCAGTAATGTAAAAGTAGTGTAATTTATTTCTTCACCATGGCTGTAAATAGATACCTCATACTATTCCATTAGTGACGATGAATTTATAAGGCTAACAAACAACGACAAAGTACTTCCCAATTATTTATGCATCAATGAGCTTGATAAGATGATATTTAACCCACTTGATCTTGAAAATGAAATAGATTTGTTTTTGAATAATATGAGAAACGCAACCAACACTTTTTCAATTTATATATACTTAAAAGAACTGTATTCAAATTTAAATAAAGCTAATGCATTCTCAGTTTTGTGCATGAACATTAGAAGTCTTGCAAATAATCTTCAAATATTTGTTGATCAATGTTTAACAGAAAATAATATATGTGATGTAATGGGTTTTTCGGAGACTAGGCTGGATAATATTGAATCATTGTATAATATAACAGGGTACAATATGTTCACTCAGAACAGAGACAGGAAAGGTGGAGGTGTATGTATGTATGTAGCTAATAAGTATAGCTCGAGTGTTATAAAGGAATGCAGTATGATGGAACGATTCATTGAATGTGTTAGTGTACAGGTACATAACGGTAAGGAAAATTGCTTCTTTGCATCTGTATATAGACCACCAAAGGGGAACATGCCTGAAACCTTGAAGCTCTACTGGAAGTATTTGATTTTGCAGCAAGAAAAAAATACAAAACTATTTATTTATTCGGTGATTGGTACTTAGATTTGTTTAAAATAACTGATCAAAGAGTAACTGATTTTATAAACTTAATGCATTCACGTGGCTGCTTTCCAATAACTACTAAACCTACGAGTAACTGAAAATAGTGCATCTCTAATCGATCATATCTGGACCACAAATCTTGAAGACAACATAAGTAATTACATAGTGTACACCGACATAACAGATCATTTCGAAGTATACTCCCAGTTTAAAAAAGAAGAACATAAATTTGATGCATATGTAGAAAAAAGACATTACTCTGATGATAACATAGCTAAATTTACTAGAGATATATCATATGAAAAATGGCAACATATCATAGAGCTAAATAATACAAATGAAGCTTTTAATAAATTTCACTGTACATTTAGAGATAAATTTCTAGACTGCTTTCCTCTAAGAAAATCGACTGTAAATAATAAAGACAACAGATGCCCACACATAACTGCAGGATTAAAAAATAGTATCAAGGAAAAACACCGATTAGAAAGGCTTGCATCAAAATGGCCTTTGTCTTTTGGAACCAGATATAAAGCTTACAGGAACAAATTAGTAACACTACTCCGAGCTGCAAAAAATAGATATTTTCAGGATAAGCTTAAGAAGGAACAAGGAAACAGCAAGTCCACCTGGAATACAATAAACAGCCTAATGAGACGAAAACAAATTAATCATTCAAAGGAAATCAAATTAAAAAATGATAATGACCACACTGCTAATATCTTTAATAATCATTTCTTAACTATAGCACAACCAACACAGGAACAACAAAATGTGCAACAAAACTCACACCGACAGTTTCTTAATAATCCACCAGACTTTTCGTTTTACTTGTATCCTGTAACAAGGGAGGAAGTCACTAAATATATAAAAACCTTAAAACTAAATACAGCATCGGGATATGATGGATTCCGTAATAATAAGACCACTGAAAAAGCAATAATGAACTTTACAAGTGATGTTTATCAAAATTTGGAAAATAAAAACTTTGTTGCAGGGGTTTTCCTAGACTTGTCCAAAGCATTTGACTCATTAGACCATGATATACTAATAGAAAAACTAACTTGTGTGGGTATTAGGGGAACACCATTACAGTTATTTAAGAGCTACTTGAAATATAGAAAACAAGCCGTATATTGCAATGGGAAAGCATCTTTGTTGCAAACTATTGAGCGGGGAGTACCACAAGGATCAATACTGGGCCCATTGTTATTTTTAGTTTATATAAATGATATTTCCAATTCCAGTAATACATTCAAATATATTCTTTATGCAGATGACACCAACCTTCTCTTGCATGATAATAACCTTGACCACCTGCATTCTGTTTTAAATAATGAACTAGAAAAAATTAACAACTGGGTCTCTGTTAATAAATTAAAGCTAAATGTTTCCAAAACTGACTATATCTTATTTCAAAATAGATCTGTGGTACACAATATTGGTCAAGTTAATATAAATGGGTATGAAGTTAAAAGAGTTGCTTGTAAGAAATTTTTGGGAGTAATTATAGATGAAAATTTAAGTTGGAAATATCATATTCAATCTGTCTGCTCAAAACTGTCCAAGACGTGTGGAACTTTGTATAAAATTCACCATAACCTAACAAATGAGGCCTTAAAAAGCATATACTATACCCTGTGTTATCCTCATATTATATACTGTTTGTCCATCTGGGTTGTACTTGGCCGTCAATTGTAAGGGATGTATTTGTAACTCAGAAAAGACTGATCAAAACTATTACATATAGTGGAAAATATGACTCATCTTCCTCTTTATTCAAGGAACTAAACTTGCTTAAATTTAATTACTTGATACAATATTTCTGTCTTATTATTATACATAGTGATGTTAATGATAACAGAAAATTATTTAGATTTATTCAACACAACCATGGAACCAGAGGTAAGAATATAAATTTGATATGTCCACAGCCGAGAACAACCCTGTACAAATTTTCTATTCACAGTTTTGGCCCAAAATGTTGGAATGCATTACCAGAAGATTTAAAAACAATAACTGGCACAATTTATTTAAAAAGAAACTCAAACAGCATTTATTTACTAGGCAAAATCCCCCAGCTGTTGATTAATAATTAATACAGTATTGGTGTGTCATTATGTCCAGGTTAAGGTCAGGCTACTGTTTTGTTTTATTACAAGATAAGTATGAGATTGCTATATTGGAGCTTTTGTTAACTATTGCCATCATACTTTAAATTATGTGATATGTATATTAAACTGCCTGCCAAGGAGCTCTTGCTCAGCAGGCTAGTGCCTCTGAATATAATGTACATATTTATTCCTGTATGTATACTAAATATTTGGCAATAAATCTATGACTATGACTATGTTTATTTGGAATATCGGAAATACATTTTTCATGATATCAGGAGAAAATAAAACATATCACCCACATTATTTAGAATAATGAGAAATTTTTATAGAATTTTACAGGATATTCACACGTATATAAAATATCGCACACACACACACTCACACACAACACAGTACACATCCCAGTATCTCTTAAATTTTTCCTTGTGTTTTTGAGTGACTAAGTGCTTAGTGGAAAACTTTACCATAATTTACCTAAATAAGAAATCCTGCAGAGTATTGTGAGTACAAAACTTATATTTGTTGTATGAAGAGACTGTCCAAAATATTAAAGGAAAAAACTGAGAACATTTTCGTGAGGGGAGAGAGAAGAAGCTGCCCTGTTCTGCCTTGAAGGAAACTTAGAAGAGTTGCCAGAGGTGAAGCCATCACATCACATTACCTAATTTTTTTGTGTAAATTGGGGAGAGCTATTAAGCTGTTCACCTGATCCTGTGGTTCCATATATTGTTAAAATCAGTATCCTTCCCATTTATATTAATTTGATAGCTAGTTTGAAACACGAAATAATTGATCAATTAAATAAATACCAAAAATACACTTGTCAACAGTACTGAGTTAAGTTGCCAAGTAGTACAGCTGTCTTATTTTCTTAATTTTTTTCTTTTATTTTAGCTTTCTCTTTTACTTTTTTTTTATTTTGTATATATATTGAGTTAAATGTAAAGTCTAATCTTGTGATAACATATCTTGGTTAGCAAGTGAGTTTATCAGTTAGGAAGAATATAGAGCAGAAACAGGTGGGTGCCTCCTCAGACACAAATTCAAATTTTCCTTCAGGTTTGACTTTTTATTTATTTTTTTTATTTTTTTTTTATCCTCAAATTACCATAGTCAAATTTTAAAGTTAAGATGTGTGTTACCAGAAAAGAGATAAATTGAATCACTAAATAGCACTTATATGGAGATATAAAAATTCTGTGTGAAGCTTAAATAAAAGTTTTTTAGAGGGAGAACATAAAAATGAAGCCATCTCTGTCCCAAACCTCTCCCACCCATGGGTCGGGAGGAGGGGTAGCTATTAGGAGACTAAAACAGAAAATCAAGGATTTAGAGGCAATGGTTATAAGCCTTGATGAAAAAATTCGGAATATGGATAGAGAAATGAAAGAGAATGAAACACTCAGAGAGGAAATAAGATCTTTGGAGGAAGCAAATAAAGCACAAGGGCAGGAGAGAAAGGAACTAGAAAAAAGAATAAAGAAGTTGGAAGGGGAAAAGAGTCAACTAGAAACTAGAATTTCTAAACAAGAAGATAAAAACAAACAGCTGAATGACAACCTAAAGGAATTAGATGTTAGTTCACTGCTCTCTGAGAGAGACGAGATTGCTGCTTGGAATGTCCAGATTAAGGAAACATTGAACAGTTTAGAAAAGAGTTCCAGGAGTTGAATATGGAAAATGATGCCATGAAAACTTCCTTTGCTGAAGCAATAAAGGGGAATGTGGCAGTAAAAGAGGCTGTAAAGGTGGTGGCACTGGAAAACATACAAACAGTTGACTATAAAGAGACAGTAATCGAAAAAATGAAAGACGTTGTGATGGAAAGGGCAAACCCACTCATCAAACTGGCACTTGATAATGAGAAGACAGTGGTAATCTCAGGCATAAGCGAATCCCAGGAGCCAACATGGCAGGGGAGACTTGAAGAAAATAAAGCTAGGGTTGTAGACCTGATAAGAAAGCTTGGAGTAGTTTGTGGTCCTGAGGATATTGCAAACATACACCAACTAGGTAAATATTCGTGGGAAGGAAAGCTGAGACCAACAAAAGTAACCTTTGAGAGAGGGGAAACATGTAGGGAAATATTGTTGAGAAACAAAACTCTAAAAGACCTTCAAGAATTCAAAGAAGTGTTCATTAGATGATACAGAACACAGGAAGAGATGGGAAAGATAAAAAACTTGTTGGAAGAGGCAGGAAGGTTAAATGAGGAAAGAAATGAAGAAGAGAAGATAAATTTTCATTTCAGAGTTCTTCCAGACAAAGGGAAGATAAAGAAGGTAATGACAAAAGATCAGGGGATGGGGTCTCATTAAGATTGTTATATATAAATGCTGATGGATTAGCTGGTAAGGCAGTAGAATTAAAAGATAGGATTCACAACAGTAAGGCAGATATAATAGCAATTACAGAGACTAAGTTGAGTGACGATATAAACAGTGTCACAGTTTTTCCTAAGGGCTTCAGAATATTAAGGGTTGAAAGATCTGAGAGGACTGGTGGAGGGATAGCACTGCTCATAAGTGAAAGGATTCAAGTTGAAGAAATAAACTTGGCTATAGAAAGTGAGTTCAAGGAATTTCTTCTTGCTCGCATAAATACTGGGACAGAGAGCATTATAAAAACTGTTGTATATAACCCACCAAGGAACCAGAATAGGCTTGAAGTTTATGAGGAAAGTCATATAGGTACTATTGAAGTCATAAACTCAGTTGTTAACATGGCACGGGAGAAAAAATGTAGGATTTTGATTATGGAAGATTCTAATCATAAAGAGATAGATTGGATAAATCTTGACCCACACCGTGGTGAGGACTCATTTGGGGCAAGATTCCTAGATTGTGTACAAGGGAGTTTCCTACACCAACATGTAATGGAACGAACGAGGGCCATGGGTGGGGATGAGCCATCACTACTTGATCTAGTATTCACAGATAATGTGTTGGATATTGAAAAAATTGAGTATGAATCACCAATTGGAAAGAGTGACCACTGTGTGTTGTTGATGGAGTATATCATTGAAGATATTCTGCCTGAGAGTAGAGGCACTGAGGACATGAGGAGGAACTATCTGAAAGGAGATTACATCAAAATGAATGAGCTTTTTGCAGTTATTGACTGGAGAACCTTATTTTACAACAAAGCTGTACAAGAAATGTATGAAATCTTTTGTGAGAAATATGGGAAGATAGTAGATTGCTGCATACCTGTCACCAAAGTAGGTGTAATTCATGCCAGAGAGAAATGGTTCGATAATGGGTGTAAAAGAGCTAAGAAGTGGAGAGACAAATGCTGGAAAGGTATAGGAGGAGATAAAACATAAATGCCTGGCAAACCTACAAAAGAGCAAGAAATGACTACCTAAGTAAAAGGAGAAAGGCAGAGAGAGACTATGAGAGGGACATTAGGAAGGCTAAAGAAAATCCCAAGCTTTTCCACAGCTTTATCAGAGGAAAACTGAAGGTAAAAGAACAGGTTTTAAGGCTAAAGAGAGCGGATGGAAGCATCACTGAGACGGATGAAGAGATCTGCAAAGAATTGAACAAGGAGTTTCAGTCAGTATTTACAGTAAAAAATACCCCACCCCCTCAGATTGCAGAGATGAAAGCTCAAAGGCCGGTGTTGGAGAACATCGACCTTGCAGCCACAGAGGTATGCAAAGCGCTGATGGATTTAGATGTTCATAAAGCTACAGGTCCTGATGACATATCCCCTCATGTGCTTAAAAAATGCGCAAACTCAATATCAGTGGCACTAAGTATCATATTTAAAAAGTCCATGGAGTCAGGGGAGATTCCAAGATGCTGGAAACAAGCAAATGTGATACCTATCTTCAAAAAGGGAAGGAGGGATACGGCTCTGAACTATAGACCAGTTTCCTTGACCAGCATAGTTTGCAAAGTTATGGAGAAACTACTAAGGAAACATATCTCTCTTCACTTGGAATCCTTCAACTTTTTGTCAGTGAGGCAACATGGCTTCAGAGAAGGTAGATCAATAGTAACAAACTTATTAGAATTTTATGATGAGGTAAGCGGAATCTTACAGGAAAGAGAGGGCTGGGAAGATTGCATATTCCTAGACTTCCAGAAAGCGTTTGACACCGTTCCACATGGGAGACTTATTAGAAAGCTGCAAGCAATGGCTAGAATAGGTGGAAATGTTTTGGAATGGATAAAAACTTACTTAGAAGGAAGGGAACAGAGGGTTAGAGTAAGACACTCAGTGTCTGAATGGAGAAGAGTTAGTAGTGGAGTTCCACAGGGTTCAGTTTTAGGGCCACTTTTGTTCCTTGTATATGTAAATGACTTACCAGAGTCTGTAAATTCATTCATGAATATGTTTGCAGATGATGCAAAGATTGTGAAGAAAGTAAAAAACGAGAACAATGGTAGAGAACTTCAGGAGGATCTAAATAATCTGCATGAGTGGTCAGAAAAGTGGCTAATGAAATTCCATACTTCAAAATGTAAGGTAATGAGAATGGGTACAAGTGCAAAAAGGCCCAAGCTTGACTATTCGGTGGTTGGAGTACAACTTCAAGAGACAGAAAATGAGAGAGATCTAGGAGTAAACATACTGGCAGATTTGTGTCCAGAAATACATATAAATGGCATAGTAATGGCAGCATATGCATTCTTATCAAATGTAAGGGTAGCCTTCAGGCACATGGACAAGGAAATGTTCAGAAATATTTATGTAACCTATGTGAGGCCAAAACTCGAATATGCAGCCCCTTTTGTAATCCACACTTGAAAAAGCACATAGCTAAGCTTGAAAAAGTTCAAAAACATGCCACGAAACTGGTGCCAGAAATACGCAATCTCAGTTATGGTGAGAGGCTGAGGGAATGAGACTTACCATCACTCGAAGCTAGAAGATTGAGGCGGGGATATGGTGACAGTCTTTAAATTCCTTCATGGTTATGATAGAGTGGATAGGGATCGATATTTTGATATGGCTGGCTCTAGAACTAGAGGTCATAGTTTGAAGCTTCATAAAAAAACTTCTTTGCAGGATGTAAGGAAATACTTTTTCAGTGTAAGAGTAGTTGATAATTGGAATTGGTTAAGCGAGGAGGTAGTTAATGCTATCGCTATCCATAGTTTTAAGGACAGGTATGATAAGTATCACTAAGTATAAAATGGAACCGATGAGGAGACGGGAAGATAAGAGCTTTGGGCTCTTTCCCGTAAACACAATTAGGTAATCTCATATATATATATATATATATATATATATATATATATATATATATATATATATATATATATATATATATATATATATATATATATATATATTAATAACACTGAACTGTTAACATACAGTCTAAAATGGAAGGAAAAGCCCATTAAATAAAACAACGAAAATATATATAAATAAAGTACTTATTAATTTCGTGACCTAAGCTGGTCACCTTCTCAATGGGGTTTTCCTTCCATATATATATATATATATATATATATATATATATATATATATATATATATATATATATATATATATATATATATATATATATATATACTTGCTGTTGCTTTTAGCAATAAACACTATTCCCAATAACATTGGCTATAAAATGCAATTTTATTGAGAATTACTCGATCACACGCCAATCCTATTCTATATATATATATATTTTAATAACGACGCTCAGTTAATAGGACAGACACAGATGGTGACTCCTAAGCTTAATTATCTTCAATTTGGAAGGTCTTAACAACAGCAAAATCATTGTACCAGCTGTTGCAATCATTACCGACAGTCAGGTATTGTTATGAGGGTATTCAAATTGAATTGGCTCACGACAATATGCCGCAAAAGACCTGTTACATCTTGCTCTCTTACATTAGACAGTGACATGGCTCTGTTGTGATTATGATAACAAACTGCCAAGGAAGGTCCACTAGTCATGCATGTTGTAGCTCGGTGGTGTATTCCAATAGATTATTTCTAGTGCTAACAAATATTTAAAACAAAAAGGAATTATCACGGATGTTAAGCACCATTCCATAAGAATTATTCCAGTAATAAAAAACATTACCACAAGAAGTAACATGGATATTGGCACTATTCCTATGAGGTGTATCGGGTATTAAGCATGATTACACAACAATCATGGCACTATTCCCACGAGGTGTAACGAGTATTAAGCATGATTACACAAAAATCATTAGGGGTATAACGCCCTATTTCACAAGATTTATCACAGGTAAAAGGTAATATTCCATAAAAAAAAAAAAATTATTGAACATTATTCTACAAAAAAGTTATTACAGATATCCAGCACTATACCACAAGATTTATCATACAATTAAAGTACTCCATAGAAACAGTAAAATCTATTAAGCACTCTTTCATACCATTATAATTATTAAGCACTCGACCATAAGTATAGCCTCCCGTAGGAATGCATAGCAAGTATTAAAAATTACTTTAAAAGGAAAAATAAAGTGTATTTAGTAATATTCCATAAAAATGATCACGGACGTCAAGCACAATATCACAAGAATGAGCACACTTACAAAGCACTATCAAACATGAATATATTTCCTCCATAAAAATACTCAAAGGTAATAGCACTACTTCCACAAAAATTATCATGGAATGAGGAACTTCTCCCAATGGACAACAACGGGTATTAAGCATAATTCGACCAAAATTATCAAGACTATTAATCATTAGGCCGCTTTCACACCAAGGCGGCACGCCACACGTTGCATATGGCACATGGGATGTGTTACGCCACTTCTGTGTGAAAGGTTTAATATATTTCCGGATGTTGGTTTTCAACTGGCGTGCCACGTGGCATGTCATGTGCGACGTGCCACTTTGATGTGAAAACGGCCTTAAACTAACGAAAAGTTCATGCAAATCCGTACATAGTATTGCCAAATAAAACAGAACGAATAAAATATATTTGTACAAATAGCTACATATCCACCCACTCACGCTCGCAAACACAAACAAATAGAGCTATTTGGAAACAAACAACCACACACATACGCATGAACAATAACGACCATATATATATCACCTTTTGCATGTGATTTTTAATCAAAGACGAAATTTTTGAAATGGATTCAACATTCACGATATGGAAAAAAAAATATCCCAAAAAGGCAGTTTACATTTGCCGCGATCGAATTAAAAAATATATATATATTTGGTAAGTGTCTTGACTCTTAATATGCTATCTATTTATCCATCTATCTATCTTTTCTATCTCTACTACTTCCATCGCTGCTCTGATGAGTTGGCGAGATGCATCCCTCCCCCACTGCCGATGCCGCATAATACTCGTCAAGCGCCTCATCTCACAGGTACTGCGTAGAGATTTGTAACTCGCAGATTGGTCAATGCAGCAACTGCTTCTTCCCATCTACCTCCAGACTCAGGAACTCTCTTCCTCCTTCTGTCTTTCCTAATTCTTATGACCTATCTTCCTCCAAAAAAGCGGATCTATCGACATCTCAGGACCTAGAGCTCCATATCTCTAGGTCCCCTGTACTTTGACTATATTTTCTGTCTATCGGTTTATATATGTGTGTGTGTGTGTGTGTGTGTGTGTGTGTGTGTGTGTGTGTGTGTGTGTGTGTGTGTGTGTGTGTGTGTGTGTGTGTGTGTGTGTGTGTGGGTGTGTGTGTGTGTGTGTGTGTGTGTGTGTGTGTGTGTGTGTGTGTGTGTGTGTGTGTGTGTGTGTGTGTGTGTGTGTGAACTACAACCCGAAACACGTGTTCTAACATATTACAGTGCAGACACTTACATTTCTAAATCGTATTTAAAAATTTGAACATGGAGAGTAAATATTGTGGCACCTGAGGACGGGGGAGCAAGCATACATCTTCCGCATTCCTTTGCGTGTCACAAGAGTCGACTAAATGGGGCGGGGCAAGGCAGCTGGGAATCCCCACTTTGCATCTCCTTCCCTGAAAGAGTAATTATTTCTTTTTTTTTTTTGCTATCCCACCCTCATTACAAGAAGGATTATGGCCTCTGTACATAGAGTTAGAGACTTTAAATTATGGTCCAATATAACACAAACGAAAAAACGATTAAATACTGCATTCACAGAGAAGTAAAAGCTGTTTTCTATCAACATTACTGCAATACAGTATAGTCCGAAAACGTTAAGAAATATTTCTAGTGATGTCAGAAAGACGGTAGATATTTTGACTTTGGGCATCTTAAAAAAAAAATGAGTAATATTTTTAGGAGAAGAAGTCCTCCGAGGAATCTTATCCCACATGTACACAACTGAAGGAAGCCAGGCATATATTATAATTTACATAATATATAATACAATAAAAGGATCCTTTTCAGATTGATAGATTGAACATTGCTTTAGAAAGGTTAATGATAGTCTATGACATCTGGCAATAATACAGACAAGACTGAGACAAAAATTCGTAAATAAGAAACCTGTAAATAATTAACCAAACCTGTGTAAGCAGCCGATTGAAACTCAAATTAATTACAAACATTACCTAACATACGACCTCGATGCAGAGACCTTTCAGAAAGCTGATTCTAGAGTCAGTGCTTCTATCATTTCAGTAACTGCATTCTAATAAGTTTTAGGAATGAGGTTTCTTTTAGCTGTGTGACCATATCATCTGCAAGTATTATTACTTGTAGATGATTTAATAAGCGTGAATCTAATCATAAAAAAAACAAATTAATTATATCATCTTTGTTTACTGTAGAAAAAGGCCAACTAACTTCAGCAACAAAACTTTTGAACATACCAAAAAGTTTATCAGCGAATACCAAAGAAAAAGTAAACGACATCAGTACGAGAGTTACTTTCAACTAACAAGCCGAAAATTCTTCATCAAATTCAGGTAATACAAAGAAAAATGTGCTTCGGTGTAGCATTAATGCCAGTTTAATAATATAAAGGAAGCACTATCAACATGTTAATAACAAACAATGCAATTCTACATTCTGATATTCTGTATAACACAAACCGACAGATACTGATATCAATTGATTCTTTGTCATAGGGTACGGTAAAAAAAATAAAAAACACATCTAAATTCACCATGAAGGAAGCTTTAATAATGCTTCTATCAGTTCTTCATCTTATGGTACCATACATAACTGATAAATTTTATCAAGATAGACACTTTAATGACGCTTAACCAGTTTTTTACTTCCAACCCTACAAACTATTCATATTATGTACTTTCTCCTCTTGGTAACTCTGACCACTCTCCTCCATATTCGCTCCCCTCCATTATTCCTCCTCCTCAGTGCCGTCTCTGGCACTTTGAGCACTTCCTCTTTAATTGCTTCTAGTCCTAATTCCTAAGCCAAAAACCTCTCGAAAAATTTCTGTAACTCAAGCTTTCCCCCTGTCATTCGTCCTGATGGTTTTATAGCTTGCTTTCCCACTGACAAATCCACTCTCTTTGGCTCTCATTTTACAGCCAACTCTTCTGTAAGCGATTCCAGCGAACATGTCCCTCGTACTTCACCCCTCTCTAACCCTACCTATGACCTCTGCTATACATTCTATAGGCAAAGAACGTAAGGTTCTCCGCTCTCTCAAGACAAGCAAGGCATCTGGGCCCGATGGTATACCTGTAAGTTACCTTAAGAAGTTTGCAGACGAACTGGCTTCCATGCTCTGCAGTCTTTTTTGCCTCACTTTCTCAACCAGTATGTACCCATCATCTTGGAAGAACGCTCTAGTTCAGCATGTTATTAAGAGTGGTGACCAATCTATTCCTTCCAACTACCGACCAATTAATTATATCATCTTTGTTTACTGTAGAAAAAGGCCATCTAACTTCAGCAACAAAACTTTTGAACATACCAAAAAGTTTATCAGCGAATACCAAAGAAAAAGTAAACGACATCAGTACGAGAGTTACTTTCAACTAACAAGCCGAAAATTCTTCATCAAATTCAGGTAATACAAAGAAAAATGTGCTTCAGTGTAGCATTAATGCCAGTTTGATAATATAAGGGAAGCACTATCAGCATGTTAATAACAAACAATGCAATTCTACATTCTGATATTCTGTATAACACAAACCGACAGATACTGATATCAATTGATTCTTTGTCACAGGGTACAGTAAAAAAATAAAAAACACACATCTAAATTCACCATGAAGGAAGCTTTAATAATGCTTCTATCAGTTCTTCATCTTATGGTACCATACATAACTGATTAATTTTATCAAGATAGACACTTTAATGACGCTTAACCAGTTTTTTACTTCCAACCCTACAAACTATTCACATTATGTACTTTCTCCTCTTGGTAACTCTGACCACTCTCCTCCATATTCGCTCCCCTCCATTATTCCTCCTCCTCAGTGCTGTCTCTGGCACTTTGAGCACTTCCTCTTTAATTGCTTCTAGTCCTAATTCCTAAGCCAAAAACCTCTCGAAAAATTTCTGTAACTCAAGTTTTCCCCGTGTCATTCGTCCTGATGGTTTTATAGCTTGCTTTCCCACTGACAAATCCACTCTCTTTGGCTCTCATTTTACAGCCAACTCTTCTGTAAGCGATTCCAGCGAACATGTCCCTCATACTTTACCCCTCTCTAACCCTACCTATGACCTCTGCTATACATTCTATATGCAAAGAACGTAAGGTTCTCCGCTCTCTCAAGACAAGCAAGGCATCTGGGCCCGATGGTATACCTGTAAGTTACCTTAAGAAGTTTGCAGACGAACTGGCTTCCATGCTCTGCAGTCTTTTTTGCCTCACTTTCTCAACCAGTATGTACCCATCATCTTGGAAGAACGCTCTAGTTCAGCATGTTATTAAGAGTGGTGACCAATCTATTCCTTCCAACTACCGACCAATTAATTATATCATCTTTGTTTACTGTAGAAAAAGGCCATCTAACTTCAGCAACAAAACTTTTGAACATACCAAAAAGTTTATCAGCGAATACCAAAGAAAAAGTAAACGACATCAGTACGAGAGTTACTTTCAACTAACAAGCCGAAAATTCTTCATCAAATTCAGGTAATACAAAGAAAAATGTGCTTCGGTGTAGCATTAATGCCAGTTTGATAATATAAGGGAAGCACTATCAGCATGTTAATAACAAACAATGCAATTCTACATTCTGATATTCTGTATAACACAAACCGACAGATACTGATATCAATTGATTCTTTGTCACAGGGTACAGTAAAAAAATAAAAAACACATCTAAATTCACCATGAAGGAAGCTTTAATAATGCTTCTATCAATTCTTCATCTTATGGTACCATACATAACTGATTAATTTTATCAAGATAGACACTTTAATGACGCTTAACCAGTTTTTTACTTCCAACCCTACAAACTATTCACATTATGTACTTTCTCCTCTTGGTAACTCTGACCACTCTCCTCCATATTCGCTCCCCTCCATTATTCCTCCTCCTCAGTGCCATCTCTGGCACTTTGAGCACTTCCTCTTTAATTGCTTCTAGTCCTAATTCCTAAGCCAAAAACCTCTCGAAAAATTTCTGTAACTCAAGTTTTCCCCGTGTCATTCGTCCTGATGGTTTTATAGCTTGCTTTCCCACTGACAAATCCACTCTCTTTGGCTCTCATTTTACTGCCAACTCTTCTGTAAGCGATTCCAGCGAACATGTCCCTCATACTTTACCCCTCTCTAACCCTACCTATGACCTCTGCTATACATTCTATATGCAAAGAACGTAAGGTTCTCCGCTCTCTCAAGACAAGCAAGGCATCTGGGCCCGATGGTATACCTGTAAGTTACCTTAAGAAGTTTGCAGACGAACTGGCTTCCATGCTCTGCAGTCTTTTTTGCCTCACTTTCTCAACCAGTATGTACCCATCATTTTGGAAGAACGCTCTAGTTCAGCATGTTATTAAGAGTGGTGACCATTCTATTCCTTCCAACTACCGACCAATTGCCCTAACCTCTGCTATTGCTTAAGTATTTGAAACTTTGCTCAAATATTTCACATCTTGAAACATGTTGAGGCTAACTCGCTTATTTCCGATCCCAGTACAGCCCTATCTCACTCATGTATGGTCATCTTTGAAGAACTATAGGGAATCCTTTGTCGTCGCCCTTAATATATCTAAGGCTTTTGATAGAATGCGGCACAAGGCTCTGTTGTCCAAACTCCTGCTTATGGCCTTACTCCTTCTTTCTGTTCTCTGATATTCAGCTTTCTTTCTGATCATTTTATATCAATGGTTGGTGACAGCGCAACATCTAGCTCATTCACTATTATCGGTGGTGTTCCACAGGGATCTGTTCTTTCACCTACTCTTTCCTGCTCTTCATCAACAATCTTCTCCAGTCCCCATATTCCTATCTTCTCCATGCCTTTGCAGACAATTCTACCCTTCAGTTTTCCCCTGCCTTCTCTTCACAACCTTCGTCTGCTACTCGTCAGCATTTTCGTATCACTCTTTTTTCAACTCTCAATTCAGATTTATAGAGGGCATCTTAGTGGGTCACCAAAACTTTTGTCAAGTTTAATGCCTCCAAGAAACAGCGTTTTGCTATCCCTTTACTCTCTCCTGACAGCCCTATAGTCGTTGAAACTAACGAAATTTACCATCATAATTATATTAACAAATTAAGAATTCTGACAGTATCGAGTCTAATACTTGAAATTTCAAAAGATGCGTCTTAAAAATTGGGAGTTTTGTTTCATTTTTGTCATTATTTTTCCTCTTTTCAGTTACTTGAAATTAATAAAGGCCTCATCCGTCCCTGCTTAGAATACTACGTGCACATCTGGGGTGCTTCTTATACTTATATCCTTGGTAGGGTTTAATCTAAGGCAGTCAGATTCATCGGTGACCCTTCTCTTGCTTCTAATCTGCATTCTCTTTCTCTTCGCCATAAGGTATCATCCCAGTCTCATTTCTATCGTTACTATTTCCACCATTGCTCTGATGAGTTGGCAAGTTGCATCCCTACCTCGATACTGAGGCTATTTAACACTCGCCAAGCAGCTTTGTCTCACAGGCACTGTGTGGAGATTTGTAGCTCACAAACTGGTCGGTGCAGTAACTGCTTTTCCCTCCCACCTCCACTCTTGAATTCTCTTCCTCCTTCAGTCTTACCTATCTTCTTCCAAAATTCGGAACTATCATCAGCTCAGGGCCTAATCCTGCCATATCTCTAAATCTTTATTACTTCGACCATTCTTTTCCTATGGTTTATCATTCTCTTATTCTTGGTTTGTCCTTGAGTTTCTAATTTTTCTTCGTCTCAATGTTTTCTTGGCGGCCAGGCTCAATGTGGGCAATTTTCTAGCCTCTCCCAGTGTGTCACTTCTTAAAAAAAAAAATACATACCATTGAATTAATAAATTTTGCGGTACACGCTCACTTAAGGGGCAAATTGAATAAAAACAAAATAATTATTATTTTTCTGGGGGGTATTGTAGAAAACAATCCGAACAATCGTTTAAAAAACAGAATCTAATTGTGAGAAATGAACAAAACATGCCAACTGAGCCTTTAATATCAAACCAATCTATTCTTTATTCGAAGATACTATAAAGAAGAAAAAAACAAAAACGGGCTATTGTTTCATCCCGAGGTACTACAGAAAATGAATAAACTTTGGAAGATCAACATCTGAGACCATGTTCATCTTAGTCTATAAGATACAATGGCCTGGCAGCCATAACTTAGGGGAAGGACCTTCAGTGGCGATGTCAGAAGGGAAATGGCTATTGAATGCGAGGAAGCGTATGAACATGGATCTCGAAGGAAGACGTAGGAATAATAAAATACAATAGGAATATCGAATGTGGATGGATGAACAGGGAATGGATTTTTCATAGTTAAAAGAGAACCAATTTCGATGGATACACTCGTACATAGAAAAGGCTTCTGATTATTAAGGAAAAGTCTTAAGGTAGTAATATTAACAAAGTAAAGAGAGACATTTAATATAAATTTCATAGAACAAAATATACCAATTTATATTAATATTTCATGAATTCAAGGATGCTACTAGACTACCTTTTATGGCATTTATATTAAATATTGTAAATCATTTGACAGCTTCGGTAAAAAAAAAATGTCAGTTATATAGAATTAACTATAATTTAGTTCATGTGATACAAATATAAACACACAGTTGTCAAAATGTATTTCGTAGTGAAGACAATTGAGTTACTAAAAATGTAATTGCATTTATTATTATTGTCATCGCGTAATATCAAAACTCGAGCAAAATCCAAAGAGCAGCTTTCAAAAGGCTGGTGTAAAATAGCGACACCTTAAAAATAAAGTTTAAAAACGTTGCTAAAAGGAGAAATATTCACAATTCCTCCTCTATTCTATCAACATCTTAGGAATCCATATAGCCTCTAACTTGTCTTGGAGGAATCACATAATTCAAATTTCTAAATCTGCATATAAAAAGTTGGGGGTTTTGTTTAGTTTTCGTCATTACTTTTCCTCGTTACAGTTACTTAAAATTTATAAAGGTCTTATCCGTCCCTGCTTAGAATACTGCTCACAAATCTGGGGTGCTTCTTCTTATACTAATCTCCTCGATAGGGTTGAATCTAAGGGAGTGAGACTCATTAATGATCCTTCTCTAGCTTCTAATCTGGATTCTCTCTCTCTTCGCCGAACGATATCTTCCCTGCCTTATTTCTATCACTATTACTTCCATCGCTGCTCTGATGAGTTGGCGAGTTGCATCCCATCCCCACTGCCGAGACCGCGTAACACTCGCCAAGCGGCATCATCTCACAGGTACTTTGTGGAGATATGTAGCTTGAGGATTGGTCGATGCAGCAATTGCTTCTTCTCATCTACCTCCAGACTCTAAAACTCTCTTCCTCCTTCTGTCTTTCCTAATTTCTATGACCTATCATCCTTCAAAAAGCAGATCTATAGTCATCTCAGGGCGTAGTCCTCCATATCTCTGGGTCCTCTGTACTTTGAATGTTTTTTGTCTGTCGTTTTCTTTTGTGTGACATTACCTCATCTCTGCCTTGTCCTTAACCTTTTTCTTTTCCTTCGTCCTGGTGTTTTTTCGTTCCCGGATCTTTATTGATGAGGGCAGCTTTTGCCTGTCCCAGTGTCACATTCATGGAAAAAAAAACTATCCTTGATATTGACAGGAAGAACTACAAAGGAAAACTAGACAATTCCTAATTAAAAATTTGAGAACCGTGGGGATGTTGTAAGTTTAAAGATTAAACCTATTAAAAACAGAATATATGCTAAATTCTGCCTAGATGTTAATAATAGATAACTGAGGCATTCATACAAAGCAAACCAGCGAGAATTTAGCAAGCCAATGCAAGCTGGTCCTGGAATATTCATAACTTGAAGTTAAATCACGATTTCCAGTTCCATTATTACAGCAAAATATTGTGTCTACCTGCTCTGCTAACAGCACAAAAGAGAGGGCATAGCTGCTCTACGACTAGCATAAAGGAAAAAAGAATACAACAGGCATAATGGGATAAGCATACATTTTATGATATACTCAAAAAAGTTTTCCCTTACAGGCAAAAAAAATATAGCTTATCGCATGTCATACGGACAATTCAAAATGCAACGTGTACAATATTTCTATTATTATTATTATTATTATTATTATTATTATTATTATTATTATTATTATTATTTATTATTATTATTATTATTATTATTATTATTATTATTATTATTATTATTATTATTATTATTATTATTATCATTATTATTATTATTATTATTATTATTATTATTATTATTATTATTATTATTATTATTATTATTATTAATATTATTATAATTATTATTATTATTATTATTTTTATATGTGTATATGAAGAACATCCTTTTAAGTCTAGAAAAGTGCATATCCAAGGATTTTCTGAGCTTCATAGTAGAATCACCTGTGCACAAGATATACATACATATTGCTGCTAATTATACGGAATGGAATACTGAGTATAACGATATATATATATATATATATATATATATATATATATATATATATATATATATATATATATATATATATATATATATATATATATATATATATATATATATAATATATATATATATATATATATATATATATATATATATATATATATATATATATATATATATATATATATATATATATATATATATATATATATATAATATATATATATATATATATATATATATATATATATATATATATATATATATATATATATATATATATATATATATATATATATATATATATATATATATTTTTTTTTTAACACCAGGACGGGCCTAGAAATAATAAAATAAAACAGCCCTCATTGGGCCTGGGTACGAAGAATACACAAAGTAAAGAGAGACGGAGACGGAGAGTGTAATGACTTGTCAGCTGTGAAGGGATTATAAAAGATGTGTAATGAATATCCAAGAATATTCAGTGTAGCTGTAGGCATAGAAAAAAAAAAACCTTCAACTATAGCATCGCAACGGGCGGCTGATGCCATGAGCCAACCTACTACTGGATATATATATATATATATATATATATATATATATATATATATATATATATATATATATATATATATATATATATATATATATATATATATATATATATATATATATATATATATATATATATATATATATATAGAGAGAGAGAGAGAGAGAGAGAGAGAGAGAGAGAGAGAGAGAGAGAGAGAGAGAGAGACGTACATGGGTTACAGATGAAAAGGATATTAATGAAATATGCATCGAAGACGAAGAACAGGAAATAAATCTAAAAAGAAAAATAAGAAAATTAGAAAATAGATAAAATAATAATATTAACAATAAAATTAATAATAATAATAATAATAATAATAATAATAATAATAATAATAATAATAATAATAATAATAATAATAATAATAATAATAAAAATAATAATAATAATAATAATAATAATAATAATAATAATAATAATAATAATAATAATAATAATAATAACAATAATACTAATAATAGTGATAAAAATAATAAAAATTATGATAATAATAATAATAATCGAACGAAGAAGATGAAAAATAAGAAAAAAGAAAAACAAAATCAGACAAGTGAAAACGGAACCAAAGAGAAGAAAGAGAGGAAGACAAAGGTAGTAGAAGAATAACAAGGAAGAAAAAGAAAAAGTAAGAGAACATAATGACAAAGAAGAAAAAGAAGATGAAAAAAGAAAAAGCAAACGAGTAGGAAGAATATACTATTTATATAAGAGAGAGAGAAACACTAGCCTATACATTTGGATGTTCTCATATTATATATATATATATATATATATATATATATATATATATATATATATATATATATATATATATATATATATATATATATATAATTAAATAAATAAACCTTTTCTACAAAAATGCACACGTAAAATAAAAGCCGAAATCTCTCTCTCTCTCTCTCTCTCTCTCTCTCTCTCTCTCTCTCTCTCTCTCTCTCTCTCTCTCTCTCTCTCTCTCTCTCTCTCTCTCTCTCTCTCTCTCTCTCAGAGGGGTGGGGGAGGATTGCCTTAGTTTCTGTGGCGTAGTGTTTGTCGAGCAAGCAGAAGCTGTCCACAATAAGCTCGCAAAATCCCACCACAAGGCGTTATATCCTCTTATTATTTAAACCATAATTTTACCCTCCCAACACATTCTCTCTCTCTCTCTCTCTCTCTCTCTCTCTCTCTCTCTCTCTCTCTCTCTCTCTCTCTCTCTCTCTCTCTCTCTCTCTCTCTCTCTCTCTCCAAACTAGTTACAAGGCATTTTCGATTCCATGATTTTGGGAGGATCCTAGAGCAGGGTCTCTAGGTATTCAGAACGAAGCACGGAAGGGGAGAGAGAGAGAGAGAGAGAGAGAGAGAGAGAGAGAGAGAGAGAGAGAGAGAGAGAGAGAGAGAGAGAGAGAGAGAGAGAGAGAGAGAGAGAGAGAGAGAGAGAGAGGCTAATATGGACCCAAATGTACAAAGTTTAAACTCTAATGAGGCGAGCAAATTAGCCACAAGGGAATTCATAACAGCGGAAGAAAATGCCTTTGGATGAGAGAGAGAGAAAAAAAAAGATTTACCTATTCCTTCCAGTTAGGTTTAAGACCTTAATATCCAACTTCTCTTAGTAAAAAAAAACAAAAAACGAGATCTCTCCAGAAGAAGCTGCTAAAGACACACTAATTTAGATGCTCATCCTCAAATATACTTCGTGGAATATGGTTTACATCAACTTCGTTGAGGGTCTTCTAATAATAATAATAAACAAAATAATATTAACAAAAAGTAATAATAACTATAATAAATAATCTATTGATATGTGTAACTATGACCACAACACTCGTATTTTTTTATAATTCCGTAATTGATATATACGCACACACACATAAATATATCATATGAAAATATTGTTTTCTTATCTAATATTTGTTATGGGTGAATTCTTAGCTTATTCATAGGTATGTTCCAAAAAGGAATTTGCAAAATGAAGCGTAACGTCATGCTTCCAGACACCTGTTTACTGACATACATACACACACACACACACACACACACACACACACACACACACACACACACACACACACACACACACACACACACACTCACACACACACACACAGACACACACACATACACAAACAGTAACCTTGCTAAACTTCAGGACTTATTCTTATAACTTACAATCGCAAAATTATTTCCACATAACTATTTCATGATTACGCGA
>JAXCGZ010007810.1:0-7500 GCA_037179515.1 Halocaridina rubra
AGAGAGAGAGAGAATCATTACAAGTGGTTGTTGCTGTTGAGGTTGTTCTTGAGGCCTGCCAAATCCCACCCTACCTATCATACTGCGGGTAACAGTATACCTTATGGGACGAGCTTGAACGAGTTTACCCCCTCTGATCAGGTATCATTGCAATAAGGCACATGTAAAACCCATTTCTATAGCTCCCTCTTTATTCAACATTCTCTTTAAACTTTTGTTCTTGTTCGTTCTTATTCTCTTTCTTCTCAATCTGTTCCTCCTCTCCCTTTTCCATCTTTTATATTTATTTTTAATCTTCGTATGCGGTGTAGTATCTAGCACAGACTTTTTTCTATTCATTATGCATATACAGACAATTGTACACATACAGGTATATTTGTTAGGATTACATCCCAGTCTGATTCATTGCATTGTCATGAGGTATCCATAGGCATAAAATGCATGCATGGAGGAAGTTCTTACACTAATGTAACTGCTCAGCTGGTTCTGAAATATTTAGATTCATTCTCAGTACAAGAAATTTTGCACTAGAAGCTAAACTCACGCTTGTCACTCTTCCGTGGTTGGGTATGTATAAATAAACACTCACCACACATACGTGTGTGTGTGTGTGTGTGTGTGTGTGTGTGTGTGTGTGTATATATATATATATATATATATATATATATATATATATATATATATATATATATATATATGTGTGTGTGTGTGTGTTTGTGTGTGTGTGCGATTGTGTGAAGTGATCGGTTATACATCAAGGACTCTCTTTTCTGTAAAAGGCTAGGATGGCCTTCTTGCGAAAAACTTTGGTTTTGGCAAGTGTGACTGCTACCCTGAGTGAAAGCCCTTTCTAACCTCAGACCGTGGCGTGCCTCGAACCCACGACCTGACAAAGCAAAGTCGCAAGTTTATAAATCGGCCAGGGCGGCCATGTGTGTGTGTGTGTGTGTGTGTGTGTGTGTGTGTGTGTGTGTGTGTATAATTGAATTATTCAGTTATTCTAATAAACTCCCAACAATGATCCTATGATGAGTATTACTGTGGGAATTAGAAGAGGAGGCGATGGTGTACAAAAGCAGGTTTACATCTAAAAAGGTTGTAACCAAAAAAGACGGCGAGCAAGTCCAATACATATCAAGGAATACAAAAGATCTAAAGATAATTTACAATAAGATAACGACAGTAGCAAAGAATGTAGAAAGAAACCAGAAAATATATACTGTCGTTGCGTGGAGGGAAGTTTCAGAGGGTTCAAAGTAAGTAACGAGGCAAAATCCATAGAGTCAAGGAATGGAAACAGGGGCTGAAAAACATTCTGTGCAGGAAACAAGGGAATACAATTGTTAATACACAACCTGTATGTACTCAAGCAAGTAATTACTATGAAAGAGCTGCATTGTTCCGGTTTAACGTCACGGACTCCCTTTTCTACTAAGGGCTAGGACGGTTGCCTTCTTGCGAAGGGCGTTGTTTTGGCAGATGTAATCCTTACCCTGAGTGCATGCCCTTGCAGACCTCAGACCGTGACAGGGCGCGAAACCCCTCGCCCGGACGCCTCAGAGTCGAGGACGCTACCGCTTGAGCCACGGTGACTACATGAAAGAGATGCATTATGAGGGGATAATTATTAATACGTGAAAACATTTTCCGCAGAAGTGTGTTTTTACTAAATAAACATACGAACAAAGGCCTCAGAATTTCATTCAGACTTGCCCTTTTACAAGCCTCTTCTCTCGGTTGTTTCGTTGCAAGAAAGATTACCCCAGGTATGCAGGGATTGGCAGCATCATTCCCATATATTCCTTTCGTTCGCTTGCTTTCACATGCAGGGAATTAGTGGGTGGGATTTCTATATCATATATTCCCGAAGATAGAGTAAGGTGTAGCTTTAATTACTTATTGGTACTAAAGATCTTTTCATTTATCCAAGATCTTGAATGTTTCGTCAGAATTATCCCAATACTTTTATTCTACTCATTCTTATAAGCAATAATTATGCTACATTTTTACAGACTGAAATATATACTTTTACAATTTAGGCAATCTTAGTGTAAGCAATGACAGTGACATAATATAATATAGTGATAGCCATTGTTAATCTACCAAAACAGATGGCTGTTGTTAAGAGGAATAATAATACTTAAAGTGCCACAGCACATTAGTCTCTAGCATAAACTGGTGTGTGTATGTTGTGATTAGCTAATTGTGATTACCTAATTGTGTTTACGGGGAAAGAGCCCAAAGCTCGTATCTTCCCGTCTCCTGATCGGTTCCATTTTGTACTTAGCGATACTTATCATACCTGTCCTTAAAATTATGGATTGAGATAGCATTAACTACCTCCTCGCTTAGCCAATTCCAATTATCAACTACTCTTACACTGAAAAAGTATTTCCTTACATCTTGCAAAGAAGTTTTCTTACGAAGCTTCAAACTATGACCTCTAGTTCTAGAGCCTGCCATATCAAAATATCGATCCCTATCCACTCTATCATAACCATGAAGGAATTTAAAAGACTGTCACCATATCCCCCCTCAATCTTCTAGCTTCGAGTGATGGTAAGTCTAAGTCCCTCAGCCTCTCATCATAACTGAGATTACGTTTTTCTGGCACCAGTTTCGTGGCATGTCTTTGAACTTTTTCAAGCTTAGCTATGTGCTTTTTCAAGTGCGGATTCCAAAAGGGGGCTGCATATTCGAGTTGTGGCCTCACATAGGTTACATAAATATTTCTGAACATTTCCTTGTCCATGTCCCTGAAGGCTACCCTTACATTTGATAAGGAATGCATATGCTGCCCTTACTATGTGTGTGTGTGTGTGAGAGAGAGAGAGAGAGAGAGGAGAGAGAGAGAGAGAGGAGAGAGAGAGAGAGAGAGAGAGAGAGAGAGAGAGAGAGAGAGAGAGAGAGAGAGAGAGAGAGGAGAGAGAGAGAGAGAGAGAGAGAGAGAGAGAGAGACGTACTGATACCACCTCACATTTATTGAGTTATGTACCTATGTTAGCACGAAGTAGATAAAATAAAAATAAAAAATGTGAACAACTTACATGAAATAAAAACAATACATTGTTTTAAAGTTTTTGCTGTGCACCAAATATAGAATAAAAATGGGTAACAACTCTTAAAAGTACACACCTATAGTTCAAAATATGGTAGTCCAGGAAGGCCACAAGACCATTTAGTCTTTTTTTTACATATTATATTGTAGAGTACTAGAGTATGCACTCAGAGTAACGATTACATCTGCTAAAACAAGTCCTTCGCAAGAGGGCAACTGTCCTAGCCCTTGGTAGAAAAGGGAGTCTGTGACGTAAAACACGCTTTTTTATTGTAGGGTACTAGAGTGTGGCCCCCTTCATTTTTCACATCACTGGTATTTAGTGATTTCCTACATCCTCCCCCCGTCCCTAATCCATGTTTACCCCTTTATTTATACAATGCTCTCCTCCCCCCCTTCCACCCTCTCTCAAACACCTCATATCGTCAATACACGACGTATCATCGGCCCTGCTCTGACACTGATGAATCGATGAATCCTTTAGCTACCTCGTCAACCCCCACATCCCCTTTATACCCCCCCCCATCTCTCCCTCCCCGCCCTCTTCTTTTAACCACCTTTAGAGCCCTTGATTCAGGTTTTTTCTTTCTTTCTTTCTTTTAATGGTATTATGTCCCTGCCATCTATGTTAATCAGATCGAAAGTTTTCGTTCACTTATTGTCTTATCGTTTTTTTTTCTGTTTAAGATTATTTACCGCCTTGTCTATCTCACTTCAAGTCTATCCGTTTTTCTGATATAATTCGGGTTCATCGTTAAGCTTGAGAGTTTGTCAATTACTCCTTTCCACAATATTATAATCACCATAATTTTCTTTTATATGTTGAAGGAAATCATACAGAATTAAACATTCAATATTTCTAATAAGGCTTCAAGGTAATTGTTTGGAGCGATTGCAAACACAGAGAAGCTGCAGGGGATTGGGGGGTTGGGTACAAACTTCCCCTTCCCCAAATTAATCATGTTAATATACTACTTAAAGGATCATCATTATTTTTTTTATTATTAATACCAACAATTACAACATCAGCAACAATAATAAAATAATGATAATAATAATAATAATAATAATAATAATAATAATATAATTAAAAAGATGCAGTAATTACGCATTTTAATTACTAGACCAACAGAGGTTGAAAACAGAGATTTGGATCATCCTCTGATAATACGACACGGAGGGACCCCACTGCGACCATTAATCTACGTTTCATCCAAAACGGAAGTTAATGGTCGCAGCGGCGTTCCTCCGTCTGGAAGGACTTTAGTTTTGGCAGGTGTTATCGTTACCCCGAGTGCATACCCTTGCTACCCTCAGACCGTGGCGGGCTGTGAACCTTCGACCTGACGCCTCAAAGTCGCGGACGTTACAGCTTTGCCACGGCGACCACCATAATAATTATAATAATGATAATAATAATAATAATAATAATAATAATAATTATAATAATAATAATAATAATAATAATAATAATAATAATAACCTTCGACCTGACGCCTCAAACTTTGTGGTAAAGTGAAGAAACGCACATCAAATCTACCAAAAGGAGCAGACAGTGTATATTAGTAAATAGTTAAGGAGGTCTGGGTGACGGAAAACAGCATTTTATTATTTGGTGGTGACCTTGTTGCTATGATAAGATTAGGTTAGGTTTGGTTAGGTTTCGTTTGGATAGTTACGTAAAGAAACCTAAAAAATAGCACAATTATTAAAAGCATGAGGATCGTTTTCTACAATTAATAAAAAAAAACTTGTAGGTTCTGTGGTTGCACTACTGGAAGCGTGCAGTGAATGGTGTAATGGTGGAACAGTATTTTTTAGCATCTCGACTTCTATTAAGGCAATAATTTAGCAATGCTAACAAAAAATAACTTAGCATATATTTCGTTTAAGTATCTTTTATGCCTTAATAATATTTAATTTTGATCTTGTGAATATATTTTTTTTTTTTTAAGGATGGGATAGGATAGGAGGGGAAAAAAGGGAGGGGGATTAAGGATATAAGGGAATTGGAGGGAAAAGCAAGAAAATTAAATGAAGTAAGAGAGAAAAAAGGGAGGGGCAGACCCTCGTGCTAAGTTTTGATCTGGAATTCAGCCACAGATACATCATACTAGCACATATACTAAGCCTGCTGAGATAACAGGGGTACTACACAAATCTCACTACTACCATATCCTTAGCCCTGAGTTATTCTAGTGAAGAATATCTATACATTCTCCCCAAGGAGATAGAGCTTATGATTGCCTTGTTGGTACCTATATTATAATAATAATAATAATAATAATAATAATAATAATAATAATAATAATAATAATAATAATAATATATATATATATATATATATATATATATATATATATATATACACACGTGTGTGTGTGTGTGTGTTTCAGAGAGAAAGATAGATAGATAGATAGATAGATAGATAGATAGAGAGAGAGAGAGAGAGAGAGAGAGAGAGAGAGAGAGAGAGAGAGAGAGAGAGAGAGAGAGAGAGAGAGAGAGAGAGAGAGAATATAGTGTTTTTTTTAATTTCTCTTCGACTATTTAAACTGGGAATTCTAAGTTTTTTAATCAGGCCACATGCGTGATATCACAAAATGCCCCTCCATCACCCCCAATACCCATCTCCTTCTCTCTCCCTTATACTTTATACCTTGTCCATCCTGTTTGAATTCTACTTTGGGTAGGCTAGGTGGCCTTGCTGCTCCTTCCCTCGACTATTACTTCGTGTCGATGGAGTAATACTATATGGCTCTTTGCAAGTAATGGTAAGATGGGGGGGGTTGCAGGTGAGAAAATTTGAGGGGGGGGGAGAGCAATGAGTAAAGAATGTAACAGAGGAAGGGGTAGAGAACAAAGGCTGGTTGAATGGACCAATATTAAGGAGATTAAAATATCACATATAGCAAATATAACCGAGCTATACTATATCCACTAGAAATTTCAGAGCTCCTGAAGCACTGGGAACTGCCTTTTATCGACAGCGAAGAAAGGTTAAGTTAGGTTAAATTAGGTTAGGTTGTTAGGTTAGAATATTGTTTTTGCATTTAAGCACAAAGTCTAATATAACCTAACCTAATCTAACCTTCTCCGTTGTTGATAAAATGCAGGTCCCTATATTCATGCCAATATCCATGACCTCCGAAATTTATTATCCCTGAAGATTCCACATACATTTGTGTATACAACGCTTAAATAAATCTAACGCATTTCATATTAACAGCATAGAATAAATCCAAGTTAAAATCTACCTGAATATGACATAAATCTAAATCACACACTGTCAGTACCTTTTCACACTATCAATATGATTAGGCAAGCAAGTATACTAGGCTATATGCTTAGTAATCACAATGCTATTCAAAATCAAACGGTAACAACGAGATTACTTGAAATACCTGACTGTAGCAGCACTGCAATAATGAATATATATATATATATATATATATATATATATATATATATATATATATATATACATATATATATATATATATATATATATATATATATATATATATATATATATATATATATATATATATAGAGCTAGATAGAAAGATAGATAGATAGATAGATATAAATCAATTGCTACAGATTTACCTAATCAATAGGGAGCACTGAAGCAATAGATACATACCAAAGGCAATCTGGAGACTTACTAAAAAAGAAATGCTCATAACAGGTATCAACAAGATATGATACAAATTCTTATATAAAAAAAAAAATCTAAAAAAAAACAAATATATATATTTTCCATATATATGTATATCAAGGCCACTCACACTTGGTGTTGCCCACGACTGTTGCTTCCCTCCTCAGCCAATAACAACCCGGAACGAGAATGCATTGACTGAAGAAGCAAATGCATACCTGTTGCATGAGACCTAGTCCGTATCACGCTCCTGCATTGCCTCACGGGAAATAGAGTTGAGGTGGGGCTAGGAGGAAGAAGGGGGGGAGGGGAGACGAAGGAACCCAACAACGGATGAGTGAATTCGATACATCGTTATCGGTGACCGATATTCCATAAAAAACCCTCTCCAGTTGAGAGAGGGGAAGGACTGTGTACTGACACTGGGAAGAACTCAAAGGAGGTAACTGGGGAGAGTAAAGAGGAAAATAAGGGGATATGAGAGAGAGAGAGAGCTAATCTAGCAAATCCTACCCATACAGAAATTCGATCAGGGATGCCTTTAGAAACACCCACCGGGTGGTAGCAGCGTTGGGGCACTATGTTTAAGACGCTGGTTAAAGCACTTGACATCAGCATAAGGAGCAAAAAAGAATTCTGCTCCCCTCAGCCTCACCACAATCACCGCAAACTTTTATGCGGGGGGAAAACGCCGCTCTAGTAGATGGAGTTACCAAGTGAAAATAGATTGGTGGAAAAAAACAGGGCTATACTTGTATTTCAATACATTTTGCGTAACTGA
>JAXCGZ010007810.1:15000-35000 GCA_037179515.1 Halocaridina rubra
ATATGCATATCCTATTTCTCCATGAGATCTCATATAAGTAAGTGTCGCAGAAAACTAATAACTTCTAGGAATGTTTATGTCAATATTCAAGAAATAGCAAATCCTTCACTGAACAGTTCCAAGTTCACACTGTTTACGTCGCTCTAAGTCACAGTCTCATGAAACTTTCTTGACAGTAATGATTTTACACCCAAGTAAATAAAAATAATTATCTTCGTGAGTTTTGCCAATGATAGCTTTGTACCAAATAACAGACGGCAACATTTAAAACGAAGAAAATGTTACTAGTATAATTTTGCATATACCGAAGATCCCATATTATGAACACAATATACATATTCACACACTAAAATGACTTTTGTCTAAACAATTGCACCACGAATACCTGTGTCTGGCCAGCTCTGAAACCGTTACGTTTGGGAGTACTTGGGATATTTCCCCTAAGAAAAGTAATATTGAAGTTTTTGTCAGAATTGCCAAAAAGAAAAAAGTATAATTTAAACTATATTATGTTAAAAATGTGATATATTTATAAGTCTACTTGGTGTATCTGACCAATTTTAGACTATAAACTGTATATTTATAAATAATCATATTTTAACGTGTCGTAAAAGTCGACTAAATGGGGAAGAGCGAGGGGACTGGGAATCCCCTCATCTGTATTTACTTCCCACAAAAAGTCAAAGTATATTCTTTGACTCAGCCATCCCCCTTATAAGGGGGAATATGGCTTAGGTATATGGATGGATACGAAAAAAATATTGGGAATTTTAAGTTAAAAAAGAGCAGACAAATATTTATTAGCTACTCACTAGTTTCTAAACCACACAGAGAAGTGTGTAAAGTCTCCTGCCTCTCAGATTTTATGTCTTCTTTTTGTTGTTGAAATGTTGCAAAGGCAGTCAGTCAAGGGAAAAAAAAGGTCACTTAACACCTCCATAAAGCTATTGAAGTTGGTGGCGCAGAAAACCAAAACACGAGAGACAAGGGCGACACCTCTCGTGCCCCAAGAGAGCTATTACTTGGAAATAAATCAACTGTGCGGAGTATGTTAACAATGGTCGCAACATCATCAATAAACACGTCATGGTGGCGTTAAACATACTCTCTTATGAGAAAAAAGAAAGGAAGAAAGCGGAGGATGGGGTGGAAGAGGGGTGACGTTAGTGGTCGTTACTTTGTCAGTTGTGGGATGGCATGAGGGAGGAACAATCCAAAGTCGTTTTAACCCTCGTTACGGCGGTAGTTTTGTGTACTCGTCACCTTTGTTGAAGGTGTTTAGTAAACGCCTCCCGTTTCACCTTTACGGCCCCACTTCATGATCTGGTTTACGAGGGAATGACACTGCTTGGACACCTTGTGTTCGTCAGTACTATTTTCACTCCCTCCCCTCCCATCCAGAACTCTCTATCCGTTCTCTGGATCATTTTATTTCAATGTTCCAATTTAAAATAAATATATTTCCCTTGAGTACCGCATTTGTTACGAGACCTAACAAGAACTCTCTCTCTCTCTCTCTCTCTCTCTCTCTCCTCTCTCTCTCAATTGGAGAGCAGAGGTAAATATCCAAATGTTTGAAGCAATGAGATATTAAAAGGAATGCAGCAGTTATAAATATTGCACAAAAACGTATTTCTACTCAGATTCTAGTTTGAAGTATACAGTCTTAGGAACAAGGCAATCTATCGAATTACGAGAGCTTATAATTAATAATAGTAATAATAATAATAACAATAAATATGCAAATATCAACTAAGATATATTAACATGAGAGTGGAACTAAGTATGGTAATATGTGCATAGAGCTTTAGACCTATGCTGAACTTTTCTGAGGTTTATTTAATGTGAAAAATTACCGTGAACTTGATGATTCTGGACACGATGAAGCAGCAGCTATCATATATGAAAAGCAGATAATAACCCAGAATACCTTAGTATCTCGAAAAAGTAAGAAGTATCAATGATTTCGTTCTCGTTAGAAAATCTATATCCAACTCAATGTCATAACCGTGGTGAAAACTTTTCTTAAATCACTCTGCAAGAAGTTTTGTATATATATATATATATATATATATATATATATATATATATATATATATATATATATATATATATATATATATATATATATATATATATGATTGTGACACCAGGACGGGCCAAAAAAAAAAAATCTACCTTCATCGGGCCTGGGCACGAAGGATACAAAGAGAAACAGAGCTGGGGAGTATTGTGACTTGTCAGATGTGAAGGGATAATAAGAAATTTATTTGGTGATATTGAAGTAATTTATATAGAAGTCTGTGGCTGTATCTGCAAAGTACGTACCTTGTACATAACGATCTCATCCACATTGAGATTTGTATATATTCCATAACAGTGATCACAGAAAAGGAAAATTAATTATTAGTATATCATGCTACTGATGAATGCAGTCGGAACACCCTTCATTCCTGGTCAGCGAAGCCCCCCCCCCCCCCGCGCCTCATCTCCGTATCAACGATAAGTATATAAGTAAACTTAGACTAGTAAACCTAACGTGCTAAGTTTAATAGACGGACACGGTGGAAAACGTTCTATCTAGAAGCGTTACTTATTAACAACCAACAAGAACAAAAAACTTTTATGTCCACCATTGATATCCCCATTCTCAAGGTATTTAATTACTAACAGAATAGTAGCTATCTGCACGACTCGACCAATTTCAGTTCTTATACGTTCCACAACAGCAACAACATTTGGTGAAAGATCTCAAGAGATTTCAGTAGTTAGGTTAATATACTGTACAAAAAGAATATTTGGTTAAGATTCCTTTTATGCACCCGCTCCATAGCCTACCCGAGAAATCAGCGTTACCACCATTTCCTAAGAAGTACAGCGTTACTGTATAAACACTCAAAAGCACCCTAATATGAATAGCTTATAATTTCAGTTGGGTAAGATTAGGTTAAGTTAGGTTAGTTAAATTAAGTACCCACCGCTACCTAACAATATCGGCCCTATCACAACAACAAAAAATGTGATTTCCGAGAAAAGAAAAAGAAAATTTATTCCTAACTCATCGAAACGCACCACTAAAGTAAAATTTAGTCCAAACATTGAATCTTCACTTTTTTTTTCTTTTTTTTAACAAAAGTTATAAAGGGAAACCAATCGTGCTCCTGAACACGGAGGCAGAGAAACCGACATCAAGTGGATCAACGAGGCCCGGCTTACCTGACAACAATTTCTGAATTTGCAAAATCAATTACTCCAATTACGCACTCATGGTAGGTTAGGAGTCCAGGTAGGGTGGTCATTTTTTTCCACTTATTTGCTTAAGTGACCATGATAATCCTCAAACATCTTAAGGTCTTACGCTTCCAGTATGACGAACACAACCAATACAAACAAGTGTACTATACTACGAAGCAGTTCGACCTTTATATATGTAAAATAATTTCCTTCATTATTTAGATCAGCCTTTAGTACGGGACGTAGTAGTAGTGGTAGTAGTAGTAGTGATAATAGCACCGGAGACAGGAATACATATTAAATTGTCATTAAAATACTCGAGTTAATTTTCCATACTTTAGCATTACGCTTCATGGGATGTTATTAAGGCTGTATACTTTAATTAGAAAATAACAAACAAAAAATACTCTGGGTTGCTTACATTCTGTATATTGATACTTAAACGCTTCTACCATAAGGGTGAAAACTAAAAGATGTGAATTAAGGTATGCCGTTTTGAGTAAAGCCAACATAACCGCAATATCTTGTTGCACGTCTTGAAAGGGTCAGAGAGTAGCAGGCAGTGCTATCTTCATACAAGAAAGGCCATCTCTCTCTCTCTCTCTCTCTCTCTCTCTCTCTCTCTCATGTTCTTTTTTATCCTGTTACCACGCCTTATTTCATCTAATCTCCCAACTACCAACTCTTCCAATCTTTCACCCGTGGAAAGGGTCTATTCCACTTGTACCTGTCACACTCTCCAAAATCATAGAGCAAAAAGTTGCTCATTATTGTTTTAAATTTTGATTCCTCTGTGACTACAATCTACCTTGCTATATTTGCTACCACTAATAACTATGAAATATTGTTTAAATTTCGGTTACAGTCAATTATATCTATTAGAATCTTTTCAAACGAAGTTTAAGTTATATTGTTACTTTCCTATTTCATTAACAGGAACAAACCAACTTAAGATTTTACATAAGAGCTTTATCCGATTTTCAAGTGATGCAGACTTATAAATCAAGGGAAAGGCTATCAAGCCTAGACACCAAGCAACTGAGAATCATTATCTGCCTACTCACCATCCAATTTATACTTAATAGTAAAGCTATAAGGCAGGTTTTCGCAAGCTTGTTTTTTCCAGTAGTGTTTTGCTACACACTTAGGTCTACTCAGTCCTGTGTATACATTTTTATAAAGTCGCCACAGAAAACTATATTTCAAACACAACACAGGGGTCGAGCTTCTGATTACGGCAATACACATCTCTTATTACCCCTATTTACCTGACGAGAAAGCACTCCTAATACTGTTTTTCTTTGCTTTCTATTTCATCATTATTGCGTCTTCATTACTTTGACTATTCTTCCAGCTTGTCTTTTTGATGCTTGTCATTCTCCTTGATTTTACCTTGTACCCAAGCTGCTACTTTTTCTAGGATATTTTCTTTCTGGTCGGTCCTAATGAGGGCGATTTTCTTTGCCCGTCCCGGTGGCATACTAAAAACAAGAAATAGCTTTGTCGAAAGTCTGTCAAGGAATAAGATTTCCAAATGTAGTGTACCTAATATATTACAAAAGTATCTCCTCTTTGTCTGTTCTTATTATATGGAATATCAGACTATGGTCAATTACTTGCAAGAGGGTAAAATATTTTCACTGCAAAGGGTAGACAGGATATTGCAGTAGTAGTAGTAGTAGTAGTAGTAATAATAATAATAATAATAATAATAATAATAATAATAATAATAATAATAACACCATTTGGATATATATATATATATATATATATATATATATATATATATATATATATATATATATATATATATATATATATATATATATATATATATATATATATATATACTCCTACAAATACTCCTTCTTTCCCCATACCTTGCTCCTCTTGCCACCTCTCGTTTCTCTTTCTTCTTCTGAAGCCTCTTCTCTTCCATAACCCTTTCCCCTCCTCCACCCCCCCCCCACTCGATAACCCACCTAAGAGCAACAAAAAATGGCAGCCGCATTATTTTTCACTTAAGTTCCACCTTTCTCCTGGTATGGACCTGTTTTCCATAGTTTATCGTCTATAGAGCCATTTATCATATGACGAGGAGGTGAACGTTGCATTCCGGTGGTCTTCGACTTAAGGCAGAGAATGATGGCAAATGCCGACCAAAAGACTTGCACAGGTCATAGGCTTACGGTCGTCTGTCAGCAGCTTTGCCAATATTTCTTCTATGCTCACTGTAATGTGATTTAATATTAGTATTAATGATCTTGCGTAATTCATTCTCCTTTTTAAATACCCTTCAGACGAAAAGGTTAAGAAACCGATGGCAATGGATGAACTTTTAGCAATAAAAGGCTATGAATATCGAGCTATTGTTGCTTGATTACCATGAAGACATGCCCATGGTAACACTGTGTTTTAAGGACGGGTTCCACCTCATACTTCGTCTCTTCGTCGGTTGGGTATTTTAACAACCAAGAAATCTGCGTTGCGTTTCAGAGTAAATGAACCGTAGGGACAAAATATGTGGCCGTCGCTGTTTCACTCCTCAAGACAAACATTCTTAATGAGTGACTTTCCTGCTGTTGTGTCCTACCTATTATTAACATATTTTATCTCTCTGCTTGAAACTATTTCTTTTGTTTCCATAATAAGTCGTTCTTTGTATCGCCCATAACATAATTACAAGTAAAATAGGACAAAATAAAAATTAAATTACGTAAGTAAGAATTGTGATATAATAATACACTGTTCCTGTAGCTAAAAGGCAAGTAAAAATTGCAAATGACTTGGTCATAATTTTCGAGCCAGGTAGGAGTTATGAAATCCTAACTAAGGACTATATAAAGCTAAAAATGGGCTGGGACACGACTGAGTTATACTACTACTATTACTACTGCTGCTCATGCTACTACCACTACTACTACTACTGTTCACGGTGATTCACTATTACATATGCAATAACTTACATTTTATGTTATTCTTATAAGTATACTATTACTATTGTAACAATTTTTATGAAACGCAATTACGAAGCATATTATAGTTCATTTAATGTTTATAATATCTTACTATCAAGACATTAAGTCCGTGTTACTACTACCGGTATGTATGTTAATGAAATAAAAAATTTAATATGATTAACACTACTACTACTAACAATAACGACAAGAACAGCAACAACACCAACAACAACAACAATAATAATAATTATAATAATAATAATAATAATAATAATAGTAATAATAATAAGAATAGTAATAATAATAATAATAATAATAATAATAATAATAATAATAATAATAATAATAATAATAATCGCATGAAAACGCTTCGCTAATTTGTGCAATTAATGTCATATTGCAGTGAATAATGAAATAATGACAATAGATATTATTATCATAAAATTTCAATAATTGCACATCAGTAGTAATCATATTCCAAAACTCATTTTTTACACCCTTTTTAGGCCGCTTCCACACTAAAGTGGCACGTCGCAAATGGCATGCCAGTTGAAAACGAACATCCGGAAATATATGAAACCTTTCACACAGAAGTGGCGTGGCACATGGGACGTGTCACGCCACTTCTGTGTGAAAGGTTTCATATATTTCCGTATGTTCATTTTCAACTGGCGTGCCACGTGGCATGCCACTTGTGACGTGCCACTTTGGTGTGAAAGAGGCCTAATATTTTTTACATTACGGGCCACGTTATGAGGAGTGATGGAGAAAGTGACGAGAAAAGAGCATTCAATATGGAAGTACAGGGAAGAAGAAGGCGACCCAAGGCAAGGTAGAAAGCTTGCATAGCAGCAGATATGAGATAGAAGGGCCTGGATAGCAACATGGCAGGCGACAGAGGCAGGTGGGGACCGCTCATCATAAACAGCGACCCCGTATAAAGATGGGCTAATATAGCTGACTTAGAAGGAGATTTCATACATTTCTTATCGAGTTGATTCGCAGCTTGGTGAAAAAATCAAATTCCTAGGGGATTTGGAGAGCTTTAGCGCAACATCGGCCTGAATTAGGGTTAGACTGTCTTATGAATAGGCCTTGACGATCACCACCAATTAAGAAAAGAAGTAGTAGGCCGTTTACTTCAATGGTTTATATAATATAGATAATTATGAGTCTGTTATAGAAGTTAAGTATTTATTTTATCAGATCATATCCAGTCAACATAGTCTAACATGGAGATTTAAGTCTCTCCTGAGGTTGGGAAACGTAAGTCATACGATAATAATATTTTAACTAAGCTGATTTTGGACAGGTGAACTAAGTAATATCAAGGCATATCTTCTGGCACCGAATGTCCCCTCCAGCATATTAATTTATGTAGACGTTTGGAAACAACAGATAATGTATGATGAAATCTTATGGTGTCAAAGTTATTTGGCAGTGGTAATTACAGCAAAAAAAAAAAATCTCCTTCGACTTTGAAAGAATAACAAGATACATTATTACACTAAAAGTTATAAAGGCTATGGAGCGTAAACAAACGCCATTTTTATGAGTGACCATGAGTCTCCTTTCGAATGAGGGTGGATACAGACATGCTGGATCTGGGGGACGATCGAACCCTCATCAGTTGCTTCCAGACTAGCATCCTCTATCACTAAGCCATCGCGATAGCCCAAACAAAGCTATGGAGAGTCATTCATCATAATTTTTATATCAAAATCTAAAACATATCTTATAAAAAGGGAAAAAATTTACTCGAATTTGTGCAACTTAACCAAATGGACTTATGTGTCATAAATGAAAAAGAACTTTTAATCTGGCATTTTGGACTAATATCTCTCATACAGTTACGGTTCTCTTTCCATGCCTACAGCAACACCGAATATTCTTATATATTCGTTACATATGTCTAATTATCCCTTCACATTGACAAGTCACAGTACTCCCCATCTCTGTCTTTCTCTATATTTTCCTCGTGCCCAGGCCCGATGGGGGTAGATTTTTTTTTTGTCCATCCTAGTGTCACAATCATAATATGTATATATATATATATATATATATATATATATATATATATATATATATATATATATATATATACATACATACATATATATACCTTGGCTGTTTCCCCCTTTAATTGGGGGGTAGCCGACATCAAGAAAGGAAAACAAATAGGGGGATTACTTTGCTCTATGGGCAATGACGAGGGAGTTAGCGACCATTCAGATGGCACTGCTGGAGTGCCACAGCCCATCCTCCCGGCTCTTCCACAACCTGTGTCGCTTCACAACTGCCAGCTCCTCCTACTGCCCCTACCACAGGGCTATCTCTGTAAGATGCAGCCCCGTGGTAACAGCAGATGCCCATCAGAGCCGCGTCACAATCGCTCGCCACTCATTCCTATTCCTAGCACGCTCGCTTGCTTCCCTCACATCCATCCTCCTATCATTCAGGGCTCTCCTTACTCCATCCATCCATCCAAACCTAGGCCTCCCTCTAGCATTTCTCCCATCAACTCTCGCATTCATCACCTTTTTCAGCAGCCTTTCATCATCCATCCTTTCCACATGGCCAAACCATTGACGTGGAGGTTTTAGACTTCCACTTGAACTCACACTTTGTAAGATGACTGGGTGATCTCACCGCTTGTCACCACTGTCGTAGTGCTTTTATTATTCTCTCACCGAGCGTCACCACTGTCGTATTGGTTTTGTTTATCCCATCTAATGACACCACTGACGTAGGGCTTTTCCTCCTACGTATATATATTTATAATTATGGTAGCGTGGTTATAAATATTAGTACCTGATGGGTACAAGGTAGGAATGGACAAGCAGTAGTTCCTTTACTTATATTTATTCTAGAGTACAACACATCCGACGCCTCAATGCCCCTATGCCCCCACCCTATGACTATCACAATCTATGATCTATTCGTGCCCCTGGCAATGTTCTAACTAACTGTCTCTGCCCTGGGTGGCTCTTTAAATACCCCCAGGGGCAGGGCGTGGCTTAACATCCAATTCTCCAATGAAATCAGTCAGATCTAGTCCAGCTAATCAGCGCCAGGTTCAAAGTGGAATCCCACCTACTTCCGGGGAGGAGTTATTGGGCATTTCTCCTGGGCGTGTACCTGCGTACGAAACACAAGTTCATGTTTCATGCGGTTTAGGAAAGGGCTAACTCTCGGCCTTTCCCACCCTCAGGTACTCCATGTCGGATGCCAAGCCTCAGGGGTCCGGTCACATATCTCCTTGACGCCCTCTACAAACACCGGCCGCACCGCAGGAAACAAGTGGGGAGAGTATTCTATTTCACCCTAGCCTCACATGTTTCTCTTCACGACTTGTGGTGTTTTCGAGGACCGAGGGTCCCTTATCCTGTAGGCCTCTTGGGGGGGGTGCATGGCGCCAGCGGTTAGTTCCAGGTGCCTAGCCACAACTCTTGGTGGTCCCAAGGGAACACATGGGCGGCACACAAACTCAATAAAAGTGAGGGCATGTAATAGAATATCCGTGGCCTCGACTAACCGTTACCCCTCAAGAGCTGTTACAAGTTTCAGATTCTGGCTTCAGCATGGCGGGCTGGCTTCAGCATGACAGAAGTCATACGACATCCCTCCCAACCAAAACTGAAATATCTCTTATTTCAGTCGAAGCATGGACTAGCTTTCCGGGAGCTCTTGGACATATCCTAGCTAACATTAGTTTACAATAGAAATGGGGCCGAATTATTTAAGCTATTTTCTAAGAATTCCTATACAAATTACACAAACATAACATATATAGAGTACTTTTACAGACAACTAGAGCATGCAGGGTCTATTTCCTTGTTGGAAATCTGAAATACAACATATTCTTATATTTAAACAACATAATTCCAGTGTGAAACTAATATTAAACATTAATTAAGATCAAAAGGTCAGTTTAAATCAAAACATTAATTCATCTACTTCTCTCGTTTCTTTAAAAGACAAAATTGAGTTAATTACAGTAGGATTATGACTCATTTAGAACATTAGCAAACAATTAAGTAGAGTATTAGCATGTATAAACAGGTAAAATGCAATAGACTATAACATCAACAGTAATTTCTATAAGAGACCCTACCGTCATAAGTTCTATTCCTATCATTATTAGGGGCATTGATTTGTCTTATAATTAAGCCTTAAAAACTACTCCTGAAACAAAACATGTTTTACTTTCATATTATATTACTATTCAGAGACCAATGGATAGGACGACTTTTACTTTCTCTGTCTAGGACGACTTTCGTTCTCTCTGTCTAGGACGACTTTCGTTTTCTCTGTCTAGGACGACTTTTAATTTCTCTGGCTAGGACGACTTTCGTTTTCTCTGTCCCTTGCTCATGAATTCTTGCTAGGTGCGATTCCCCGGTTTCCCACGGGGATTCTTTCGCTTTCACTCCCCCGCCGTCCTCGCTGCAGGCCCAGGTTTGTTGCCATATCTCCGTTACTCGGTTAGGCAGAGCAAAAAGGACAAGGACTGGGCCCCATCCCGCGAATCCTTCCAGCCCGGCTTTCTCGTCCCGCCCTCGGCCGATCTTGACTAAGACCACCACGCAGGAGACCTGCAACGTCACAGCGTTACTCTTCCTGTACGGTCCTCTCACACGTACCTTTGAAGTAGAACGCGGGATGAAAGTTTGAACCTATGTCACTACTACAGTTGTAAGAAAGGTTCCCTATGACTTCAGGGTACCAACAATGGCCATACGTTGGTAATCGAGGCTATACTTTGCCTCCCCTGCAGCTGCAAGTGATTGCAATCTCTATTCAATGGGCACTAGGGACTTGTCTGACGGACAGAATCTAAAGACTTTTAGAACTTGCAGGTCGGGGCTGCCTAGGAATAGGGTGGTAATGGAAGGTATGTGTCTACACAACTAGATTATTATTCCAAGATACTTAGGACTTAGCAACTGCTACATAGCATTACTCTACTATAAATGTCAAAAAGAATAATCATTAAATGCTGAGAAAAACCACTAAAGAAACATTCTTATTAGCGGTGGCTACAGTAACATCAAGTATGAATTCAGATAAAAGATACAAATCATCAAGTTACTGCTGATTTCATTTCAAAAATAATAATTAGCAACAGGCCATTGAGAGATAGCAACAATATCAGTCAACATAATAACATTACTAATAATCATGATCTAAAAAATAAGAATAATAAACAATAAAAATAAATATACTAAACCAAAAATATCAATATATATACAATGGAGACGGATATTCAGAAGTAAGAACAGAGTTCTATACTTATATTTCATAGTGATGCTCATTCCAACACAGTCTCTTTTATTATTTAAATTCCTGCTGTCATAACCAATGTATATATATATAGCATAAGTGGCAACTTGCTGGCTCCACAATTTGTCAATGGGAGTTCTATCTATTATCTAAACAGTTGCGACATGTGGCAAAAAATATTTATGCAATAACAGCATGCAACAATCTATTGACTGCAATAAAATGTAGGCACAATTATCGCCTAGCTTCGCTGGAAAAAAACACACAAAAAAAAATCAAAGACGGCAACGTTCTGTTAGCAGCAGGAGAGGCCTCTGTCAGTTTCAGAGTCGAGTGAAAGGTAGGAGAGAGAGAGAGAGAGAGAGAGAGAGAGAGAGAGAGAGAGAGAGAGAGAGTGACTGGGCGACCGTGAAATACATTGCGGTTTCCACTCACAAGTCAGCTGAGACTTGCCTTCGTCCTTTTAACTTGTACTGAAAATAAAAAAGTGTCGCAGAGTATCTCTAATAATAAAATAAATAAACAAATGAACGTGAACAAACGTTAGCAATGACTATCGATAGAGTCTTACGTTTATTGTCAGAGGGCTATTCTTATTTCCTCATTAACAAAACAAAAGCAAAAGAACTTAGTGTACAACTGCAGAACTATCGAAGCATAAATCCATTCCTCTCTGTTTAATCTTGATAAGGACTTTACTGTAACAGCATACACATCCTTGTCTATAATGACAATCTCTCTCTTTTCATACTATAAATCAGAGGGTTAAGTCGAAGCACACACACTGATGAAATTAAAGCAAAAAAACTAAAATCATATGTGACAGTATCCCTACTACTATCAACAAAAGTACAAATATCCTTTTCTTAATAACTTCTTAAAAAGGACTTAAGTGTCATTAATTTTAACTTTAAAACTCAGCAAATAATCTCTAATAATCTCAATTATCTTTAATTAGCCCGATTGTAATCTAAAATTCATGAAAATGCTAGGGATTAACCATGGTTATCTCTAGATAATCTTTTCAGAATCCTTTAAGTAAGATTTTAAAGATTTCTTCAATACAAAAAGAACTATAACAAAAACGGGTATCTAAGAATATAAAAAGTCTATCTCTGTGTATGCAATAATAAAAACAAAAAGTATATTTCATTATCAACAGTAAGGAATACATTTTGCTTAAACTTCAAAATCTCGTACGGAGTTGTACATAAACAATTCAAACATAAAATATATATTTTCTTTTACTATCTCGAATTTGACTTATATCTGCTCTCTCAAATACGGGACACAGCTGTGTAACATTCTTGTTGTCATTTCGTGTCAGCTCTCACTCTTTCTTTATGACCAAGCCGAAATAATTTTGATAAAACATTATCATGGCTAAAACTCGCAAAGTTTTACTTTATCAATCTAACATATCTCTTCAGACAAATAATGTATATACTGCAGCTAGCAAAGAAAATAAAGAATCATTCATAGATTCACGTCCTTTATCACGTAACATCTATCTTGGAATCTCTCGAAAATCGAATAATAATCTCAATGGCGGAGTAGGGGACAAAACAAAAATAAAACAAACTCGGCATTTCAACCATATCGGGGCAGGTGGAGAATTACCTTCTCATCCATATCCCTCACTAGATATTGCAACAGCGCATCACCTCCCATAAATACACTCTGATATGGCATGCAGAAGGACCTGGTGGAGCAGGGGAACGATCCTCGCAGACTCCCCAATCATGCTTCCTAACGGTGCTTTCCGCGATTTCACCCCCTAGAGCAACCCTCCCATTATACCCCCAGTCATTCATACTCACTCGCTAACACATTCGCTATATCACTTTCAAGTCAATCATCTCCTTTCTGTCTGTGAAAGTCCCTTTTATTTACAACATGTTGGTTTTCCTTTCCCGGTCTCTCTGAAGAAGAGTAAAGGTGAAATCTCGGCTGAGCCGTGCGGTCACAGACTTCCTCACCAGTCCTAAGTCCCATTCTAACGAACAAACAAACATTCTACTCCCTTGAAGCTACGTTTGGGTGACACTGAAAAACCTTCCCTATTCTAGGACAGCACAAACTACTCTAATTTACTGTTACTTTCGCCTGCATAGCGTGAAATAAAAAACTCATCTCTAACTAATATCACGAAAATTTCTTATTCTTCAAAAAAAACATGCCACACACGTATCGTAATATTAATTCCCCATCATCATAACACAAAAAGAACGATCTGTCGTTTATGTCTTTCCCTCGCTAAAACATTCCTCCCCCGGAGAAAGAAACAAACAAAAAAAGAAAGAACCTTGAAAACAGGCGCAATCTTAACACTCGATTTCTTACGCTTTAAGAAATTAATATAACAATGATTCTACACGTACATTAAATATCAAGGGTCAGTACAATTACTACGGATTTACAATAACGAGGTTGGAAGATCGAATGGTCACTTCCGCATTCTTTTCCCGAAAACCACACGTGTTCTATGAAACTCTTAAAAGCAGATGCACGTATATTTCTCACTATAATTCTTACGCTTAAGAAATTAATATACTGTAACAGTGATTTCACGTGCATTAAATTTTTTCAGTTAAAAATCAATACATTCGCGTTCTTAAAATTCAATCTAAGCATTAATACAAATAAATGGAACGCACTTCCAACGAAATTTCTTTACATTACTCAAATTATAACAAAAAACGGAGTTTATTACTGCTTATAGCTATTAGTACAAATTATCCATGTTAGTAATGGGTACAGAAATTCTACTTTTATCAACTTATTAAGCGCCACACCCCTTATAAGCGGGTTGGCTGAGTCAAAGCATAACTACAAGATAAAATGGCGGCGTCCACCGACCTCAATTTCTTTTACTAATTGTCCCATTACTCACTGGATACAGATCACAAGTACTTAGCTTATTTTAAGGAGGTGGTCCTGGAGAACTTCATGGCAGAAGGCAAGGAAGGAGAGGGTTCTCCTTCTTCTCTTCGAGTAAAATCGTCGAATCGCCGTCTTCTTGGTCGGATCCGGCAACTTATACCTCTTGTAATGGGCATTTTCACTCAATGCTCCGGTCACACTTCGGCTTACTAAGAAATATCTTAGAAATAGTTCCTTCAAAGTTTTATAACATTCTCTATTTGACCACTCGTCACTTCTCATCCGCAGACCCAAGTATTTCAGGAAGTCGGTCGCGGGAATTATGGACGGACATTCGCGGTCTTTTATATTTGCGCCGTCGAGGTATAAAAGTGAATTCTTGACTCGAGGCGTCTTTACAACCAGGGCACAGGGTGGGGGCTGGGCCTGCTGCGTTCCCTGTGTCACCACGGGGTTCGGAGCGGCCGGCTGTTCGTCGATGTTTGAGGCGTCGGTTTCGCTGTCGGCGTCGGCCAAGTTCCTTCTCGACGGAGCGGCGTCGGCGCGTGCTTGTAGGCGCCGCACTTGCTCCTCCAGTTCGAGAATTCTCCGGTGTTTGGCCTCGTCACTCATTTCTTGAATTGGGAGATGTTGGATTTCTGCTTTTGCCATTCTTATTTTCTCTGCACGGGTCTGCACTGGCATTCACCTGTCTCTTCGTATGTTTTTTTTTTTTTTTTTTTTTTTTTTTTTTTTTTTTTTTTTCGTGAAGATCCCACCGCTGCCACCACTGACGTGGAGGTTTTAGACTTCCACTTGAACTCACACTTTGTAAGATGACTGGGTGATCTCACCGCTTGTCACCACTGTCGTAGTGCTTTTATTATTCTCTCACCGAGCGTCACCACTGTCGTATTGGTTTTGTTTATCCCATCTAATGACACCACTGACGTAGGGCTTTTCCTCCTACGTATATATATTTATAATTATGGTAGCGTGGTTATAAATATTAGTACCTGATGGGTACAAGGTAGGAATGGACAAGCAGTAGTTCCTTTACTTATATTTATTCTAGAGTACAACACATCCGACGCCTCAATGCCCCTATGCCCCCACCCTATGACTATCACAATCTATGATCTATTCGTGCCCCTGGCAATGTTCTAACTAACTGTCTCTGCCCTGGGTGGCTCTTTAAATACCCCCAGGGGCAGGGCGTGGCTTAACATCCAATTCTCCAATGAAATCAGTCAGATCTAGTCCAGCTAATCAGCGCCAGGTTCAAAGTGGAATCCCACCTACTTCCGGGGAGGAGTTATTGGGCATTTCTCCTGGGCGTGTACCTGCGTACGAAACACAAGTTCATGTTTCGTGCGGTTTAGGAAAGGGCTAACTCTCGGCCTTTCCCACCCTCAGGTACTCCATGTCGGATGCCAAGCCTCAGGGGTCCGGTCACATATCTCCTTGACGCCCTCTACAAACACCGGCCGCACCGCAGGAAACAAGTGGGGAGAGTATTCTATTTCACCCTAGCCTCACATGTTTCTCTTCACAACTTGTGGTGTTTTCGAGGACCGAGGGTCCCTTATCCTGTAGGCCTCTTGGGGGGGGTGCATGGCGCCAGCGGTTAGTTCCAGGTGCCTAGCCACAACTCTTGGTGGTCCCAAGGGAACACATGGGCGGCACACAAACTCAATAAAAGTGAGGGCATGTAATAGAATATCCGTGGCCTCGACTAACCGTTACCCCTCAAGAGCTGTTACAAGTTTCAGATTCTGGCTTCAGCATGGCGGGCTGGCTTCAGCATGACAGAAGTCATACGACACCATCTCAGAACATTCATATCTACTCTGGCTGCAATTTCTCTCCTCACACCCATTCTTGCTCTCACCACTTCATTCCTAACCCTATCCAATCGAGATACACCAATCATACTCCTCAGGCATTTCATCTCAAACACATTTAGTTTCCATCTCTCACTTACTTTCATACCCCATAACTCTGATCCATATATCACAGTTGGCACAACCACTTTCTCATACAAATCTTTCTTAACATTCATTTCCAACCCTCTATTCTTCATCACTCCTTTCAATGCACCCAACACTTTACATCCTCCATTCACTCTGTGACACACATCTGCTTCCACTCCACCATTTGCAGCTATAACCGAGCCTAAATACTTAAACTGATTAACCTCCTCAAGTGTCTCTCCATTCAACATAACATTCAATCCAGCGCCATCCTCATTTCTTGTACACCTCATAACCTTACTCTTTCCCACATTCACTCGCAGCTTCCTTCTCTCACACACCATTCTAATATATATATATATATATATATATATATATATATATATATATATATATATATATATATATATATATATAAAGCTGCTTATTCAGCTCTATAAGTTCTTAATAGTGAAGAACTTATAAAATCTATTTGGTGTGATTAAATATCGGTAAAAAGTTTTATACAGTATTTTTCACCCGCATACGGCTATCCGGTACTTCAAAGTACCATCATTACGTGATCGGATGAAATACGCATGTCTCATATGCACAGGAACAATCGTATCGAAGTACACTCAAGTAAAGGGATGAAGGGGTAACAATAATGATTGGTGATGATATATTATGCAAATGTTTCGTAAACTATAGATTATGAATAATAGTAACAATAATAGTAATAGCAATAATAATAATAATAATAATAATAATAATAATAATAATAATTACAGTAATAATAATAACAGTAATAATAATAATAATAATAATAATAATAATAATAATAATAATAATAATGCTGTTATCAATATGCTACCCCAGGGTACCGTAGTATATAAAGCCATGTTGACGGCAACTGGAAACCATATTTTCAATACTTACGAATCGTTAATGAATAAGGTAACGAGAACGTTTTAAGCTATAAGACATGAAATGTCGTAATGCGTTATTGGGGGTATTTTTCAATGAGAAAAAGTCCTTAAAAAAAAAAAAACGCTCCGTCGTAGAAATATGAAATACCTTTCATTATACGGAGGACATTTTCCGAATATGGTAGCAATTGAAATAATTGAACTATGCTGATTTTGGACAGGTGAACTAAGCAATATCAAAGCAATTATAGATTTTTTAAGTTAGTTATTTAGTCAAGTTCTGGCAATTTCATCAGAAATTGTTTGTATGCAAGTCTAATTCTTTAATCGACTAGCATACAGATGCATAATAACATATAACATTTAATGACACATATGACGAACAAACAAGCACAGATATACATGCCTGCATATACACAGAAATAAAGATATATTTACATGAGTAAATATGGTATGTATTATACAAGCTATACAGTTCCGCTTCCCATGTATGACAGGTAATGGGGGGGGGGGGTCTCGTTACTCATTTCCAGCATGGGACAAATTTCTGGTCGAGTATCAACACGCCTTCAGCTTTCTTGATTTAAGAAGAAGAATGCAAATAGAAAAGAAGGTAAAAGCAGCAGCTAAGTATTGCTACATGCTAATACTGAGAGGATGCTAAAAAGTGGTAATCAATAAATCAATGATGAATAGAGACTGCCGTCATCAGCCTCTCTCTCTCTCTCTCTCTCTCTCTCTCTCTCTCTCTCTCTCTATGTATGTAGGTAGGTACATACATACATACATAAGATACACGGTCTGTGTTGTCAAGAGGACTTTGCTAAAAAAAAAAATAATTTCATACTTGAGAGAATAAAGTCCATTACAAACGTATGCTCATTAGCATACTAAATAAAATGGGTAATAAAGTATATCAGCATGAAATAGTTTTCCTTTAGGTGTAAAAGCAGATATCGTTCTCATATAATTCTCTTCTAAATTCAGATTGTTTTGTCTTCCATAATGCAGTCAGATCACCAAGTAAGCCAGAGCAGTTCTTTAAGTAACATTTCACAATGGACTTATTCAACCGAACCTGCTTTACGGGTGATTAATAATAGTAATAATGAAAATAATAATAATAATAATAATAGTAATAATTATGAAAATAATAATATTACTAATAATTATAATAATAATAATAATAATAATAATAATAATAATAATAATAATAATAATAATAATGATAATAATAATAATAATAATAATAAAAATATTAATAATAATAATAATAATAATAACAATAATAATAATAATAATGATAATAATAGTAATAATGAAAATAATAATAATAATAATAATAATTATAATAATAATAATAAGGAGAAGAAGAAGAAGAAGAAGAAGAAGACGAAGAAGAAGAAGAAGAAGAAGAAGACTGAGAAATAAGTAAATATACTATTCATATTAGGTTGACAATAAAACGAGTAAAATCTCCCATGGATAACTGACAAGGAAGACAAATAACAAGGAAGGAGCTCAGCAATAAACTTGAAACATTTTTATACGGGCATGTATAGACAAACACAACCACAGGTAAGAACTGAAACTCCTTATTGTATACACACACACACACACACAAACACACACACACACACACATAGCAACGAGTCACCCATTGAAATACTGTCGACTCATGCTTACAAATATCGAAAAAATAAATAAAAGAGCATAAAACAAACACAAACACAGCCATGTCATATAAAACGACCTCATAAAAGTAGTATTAATCTATCACACTTCATTCTTTCGATCCAATTTTGCATTCCGACTCCCTGTCCCTGGCTACTGGTTCCTTGCACTCGTTGCCGTACTGCATTTTATACGTAGCTCAATCCGTACTGGGAATTGCTTTTATGCAAGTGTTACTTTGAAGACTTTTTATCTTTTTATCCGTGTCCCTTTACTTAAGTATGGAACAGAAAATATCCTTAGGATGTGACTGTTTTGGTATGTCAGATAATATAGTTTCTGATATCTTTATTGTCTTTGTGCGCAACAAATTTATTACAAAAGCTTGATCTTTTTCACATTGTAATAAAAAAAAAGAATTTATTATTATAATTTTTGGCGCAAGGCATTTATACACTGTGTGATGGAAGTAAAGCAGCCTCCTTTAGAATGAGGGATTTTTACTGAGAGAATATAAAGAAAGATGGATTAAGTACTGGATAGGTTAATACATGATCATTTAGTGAAAAAAAAATTGAAGGGTTTCTTTAAAGAGTTTTACCACACACACACACACACACACACAAAACGTTAACAAACTTCCTGGGGTTTTATGATTAGGGAAGCCTAATCTTACAAGAAGGAGAGTGCTGGACAGATTGCATTTCTTATATTTCGAGAAGGTCTTTGATACAGTCCCACATGAAAAACTTATCATATAGCTACGAATAACGGCAAGAATAGCTTTAAATGTGTTGGAGAGATTAAAGACTTACTTATAAAGAAGGAAGTAAAGGATCAAAGTAAGAAATGCAGTATCAGACTGGACAAAGGTTAGCAGTGAGGTTCCACATGCATCAGCTTTACGGCAACTTCTTTTCCACATATATGTAAATAACCTATCGAACTCTTTAAATGCAATTTTAAATATGATCTCTGATGATACAAAGGTTGTAAAGAGAGTAAAAGACGCTAAAAAAAATGGCAGGGAACAAAAAGTAAGGCCTAAATAGCGTGAATTAGTGTTCAGATAAGTGGCAAATGAGATTCAGTGTTTCATAATGTAC
>JAXCGZ010007810.1:40000-94840 GCA_037179515.1 Halocaridina rubra
ATATATATATATATATATATATATATATATATATATATATATATATATATATACTGCTTCTCTATTTTCAAGAAATCTGTTACTTCGTAAGAAATAAAGTATTCTTTTGATTCCCATTTCCCTTTCTCAGTCAGTATAATAATATATACAATATTAATGTCCCTTTTGATATATATATATATATATATATATATATATATATATATATATATATATATATATATATATATATATATATATATATATATGTGTGTGTGTGTGTGTGTGTGTGTGTGTGTGTGTGTGTGTGTGTGTGTGTGTGATTACCTAATTGTGTTTACGGGAAAGAGCCCAAAGCTCGTATCTTCCCGTCTCTTGATCGGTTCCATTTTATACTTAGTGATACTTATCATACCTGTCCTTAAAACTATGGATTGAGATAGCATTAACTACCTCCTCGCTTAGCCAATTCCAATTATCAACTACTCTTACACTGAAAAAGTATTTCCTTACATCCTGCAAAGAAGTTTTCTTACGAAGCTTCAAACTATGACCTCTAGTTCTAGAGCCAGCCATATCAAAATATCGATCCCTATCCACTCTATCATAACCATAAAAGAATTTAAAGACTGTTACCATGTGTGTGTGTGTGTATGTGTTTGTATGTATCTGCATATATATATATATATATATATATATATATATATATATATATATATATATATATATATATATATATATATATATATATATACATATATATATAAGTACAAACTGTTAGCATACAGCACTAAATAGTAAGGAAGCCCATCAGTGAAACAAAACTTATAAAACAATGCTATATTTCGGATCCTAACTGGATCCCTTTTCAAGCACAAGTTGTGCATGAGAATGGGATTCAGTCAGGATCCGAAATATAGCATTGTTTTATAAGTTTTGTTTCACTGATGGGCTTCCTTACTATATATATATATATATATATATATATATATATATATATATATATATATATATATATATATATATATATATATATATATATATAGTGTGTGTGTGTGTGTGTGTGTGTGTGTGTGTGTGTGTGCTTGTTTGTATCCTTACATGCATGAATATATTTTATTACATAATATTATATATTATATATTACATACATATATATAAAAGGAATGGTACTATCTTTGGCTAAATCAGCTGGACAATATCTGAAGCTCTGCAGTAATAAATTGTATAACTTCCGGTGACCGAAAACGGCTATGTATGAAAAATTAAAGCAGATGAACGCGTATGGAGACGAGATAGGAGCTGTAGGCAACTACGCATGCGAATGTCATTAACGGTTGAAATTTAATACGAGCTCCTAAGCGCAATTACACTGAGAAGAGACGCACCTCTTCTGCTTCTTGGCAACGCCTTAATAAAAAAAAAAAACAATAATTCTTAAATGAGAATATTATCTTTTATGCCGTTTATTTACTGGCAAGCCCGTCCATATATGTATGTATGTAGGGAAGTATGTATGTGTATATGTATGTATGTATGTATATATGCATGTATGTATGTACGTACGTACGTATGTATGTATGTATGTATGTATGTATGTATGTATGTATGCTGTAGGATATGTTAAAATACAAATAAAGTAAGTTCCAACATTTCAATGCAAATAGAATCAGCATCACTGGTTAATCTGACACATACAAGGCATGCTGCGTTGGCAAATGAAGAAAATTCATCTTTGCTGGAGTCATTATAAGATAAACATCGTTTAAAATACAGCAAACTCTCTGGAAGTGGACTCGAATTAATGTCGAGCAGCAAGATTTGTTGCCAATAACTCCTGCAATATCTGTTTTTCCATCCACTCATATTGTATACCAATACTTGTGTTGCCTAAAATACCAAACATACATACGTACTTCACTTCAGCCAAAAATTTAAGAATTACGTGTAAAATAATTGCTATTATATACAATATATTTCTTGACAGAATTGGCATGTGCAGGCAAATAGCATCAGAACATGCACACCAACATTTTGATAGCAAAGACTGCCTCGTGTGAAAGTGCACCATTCTTACATCTAGTTAGACTAGAGGATGATAACATTAGTAAATACAACTCTAATAATAATAATAATAATAATAATAATAATAATAATAATAATAATAATAATAATAATAATAAGAAGAAGAAGAAGAAGAAAAAGAAGATGCTAGCGAATATGGTTAGCGGATAAAGCGACAGCGCAAAAATGTAAATGGAGCAATCGAGTTTACTGGAATATTTGCAAACAGGTTCGGCAAGATGGAAATGTGGGAGTGGTGTAGTCTTCTTCGTCTTCGTTACCTGCAGATATTTATACCGATCTGTTGCCGAGATAAAGACCGAGAACTCCTGAAATGATGCTTCTTGCATGCATGATGCGCATGTTGCACTTTTTAAAGATGATTGCGAAGGTATAGTTGCTGCTGCTCTTGTTGCTTCTTTCCTCGCGTTGCTTCGGGGTGAAGGCATTTCAATACACACCGAGATTTTTTTTTTTTAATGATTGTGACACCAGAACGGAAAAAAAAAAAAAAAATCTGCCCTCATCGGGTCTGGGCACAATGAAAACAAAGTAAAGAGGAACAGAGATAGGGAGCATGTTGACTTGTCAGATATGAAGGGATAATAAGAGACGTGTAACGAATATCCAAGAATATTAGGTGCTGATGTAGGCTTAGAAAAAAAAAACTAATAGAAGGGAGACTTAACATCGAACTGTCCTGGACAGTCCTATTAAGTCCTAATGACTCTTCAGCTGTAGTAACGCAACGGGCGACTGGTGCCATGGAATTTGCTGTCACAAATATAATCCTATAACTTTCGAAGGTTTTTCTGACTTTAGTCACAAAAGTTGCAAGCACTTTTAAGGGTATAATTTAATCATCTGATTTTTTAAATTGTAATAAAATTTTCAAACAAATTTGAAAGTATAATTTCATCTATTTTTGTTTTACGTGGTACTAAAGTTGCAAAAAAACACTATGGAGTGTAACTGTTTATATTTTTTATATAACGAGAAAACATCTTCAAATTTCTCACATATAGTAGTCCTGGTATCATTTCATAACAGTTATAATTCTTTTCACTTCAAAATCTCATAACGACCTACATTTCAAGAGTATTAAGCCTAGTATAAAGATCTTAGAAAAACTGATTAGGCTTCCACATCTTTTTTATTGTTTTAATTCATTCGTGCATCTATTTATTTTTTCTGAAAACAATATATTTGTAATACGTTAACAAACTCTATTTTGGAATTAGTATCGTTATTTAACTCATTAAAAGTTTACTTGTTTAATAATTTTGTACACAGTATGTTATTATTCATAAATTCTGTCATTAAGATATTCATATATGCATCGAGTCATTTCCTTCTTGAACATAGAATTACACATGTTTATATCTCGTCATAACTCACTGTGAATCTTTGTAACAGTATCTCAAAGCAGCCATTAGGGTATCAGAAGACCACATATTACAAATATCGAATAATAATGAGATTTAGAAAAAATAAAACAGGAAAAATCAACTTGAATCAGACGACAGTAACGGACGGATTTAAAATGTGGAGGTGCGGTGAAGGGGTTCTGGAACACTATTTATTTTATCTTTTTTTTTTTATATATATATAACACATCGAGTGTGAACTTACTAGTAGCAAACTTAAGTAACAAACTGTAGCTTCACTATTGATTTGTCGCAGTATTCCAGACTCGATTTAATAATAATAATAATAATAATAATAATAATAATAATAATAATAATAATTATCATGAGGAAAATTCATTTCAGTCGCGTGATACCTTGTTTTTATTATTATTTATCTCAAGTAGAAGCCACTGACAATATGCATAATTTCTTGTAAAATATATAAAAGCTTGGTCAAGAGAAGATTAGGCTAATAAACTATGTCCGGGGCCGTGTACAAAGCATGCTTTGTAAAGCATGCTTAGATAGCCTACTGTAAATGTGGACGTATCAAATTCCGTAGAAAGAATATAATTTTAATGTACTTCACAACGCAAAATTGTTACTCGATAGCTTACATTCTAGGCTAATGTCATTTAAAAAAATAAACTTATAGGTATACAAGAGTATACATTACGAAGTCTTTCTTTTATCAAGACATGAAGGATAACATCATAAAAGTTTAAATATGGCTGAAAATTTGTAAACAGACTTATGCACAGTTATTCTAATCCATCGAAGGGATACCGTAAGTAAACAATGCACTTTCAAAATGGACAAACGTATTCTTGATCGTTATTTTTTATTTAATTCGCATATTTATACCTTGCATAAACTACAATTCTCAAAGACCTCAGGAAGACAAACCTAAATATGTTAAGTTTCACATGCAAATAATCAAGCAGTTCTTGGATGTATGCACAGATAGGCATGTGTATCTATACCCCAGTGCTAATTAAATATGCCACAAATTAATATTTTAATATTACCTCCTATTTATCGGCAATACAACCTTGTATGGAGTTGCATTTCATGCTGAATACAGAAAAAAATAATCGTGTAATTTTTAGATCTACCACGACAACACGTTTTCGGAAAAGTAAAAAAGAAGAAAATATTGGCGGCGCATTACTCAATTTCAGTTGACATTAACTCTTCAAACACGTGTTCGTTTCCCCTCCCCCCCAAAAAAAAAACATGTTTCTGCATGTATGGTAGTTACCTAATATAAACAAAATCGTAAGTTACAAGGACAGTCGATATTAGATTATATGATCATTATTCTTACATAATAAACCAAAGAGAAAATGACAGAATTACCTGAAAAAGTGAAGTGTAGGTTAGGACCAACCAGCGAAAAATAATTCAAGGAATGGCGGTAGAACAGGAATTAAAATATGAAGCGTCTTACCGAGTGTTACGATGGGGGTGTCGGAGATTTATCTAGGAATAAGCTGAAGACGAAGGGGTTAGTAGGGGTTGGTGGGTGTGATGATGATTGTTGTATAGTTTGGAGGGAGTAAAAGAAAGAGATCCAGGACCCAGGATCACCCCCAACCCCGAGTGACTCCGTTTAGGGCATTAGGGCATTTCTTCTGACTTCTTCTAGTCCCCGTCCAACAGGCAAAGGGTGAGGAGGGTTGTGAGGTATCCTCGCATGCGCAGGCGTTGTTGCTCAAACTATCCCTTTTTTGCCGCTTACACTCTCCACGCCTCCTCCCCTCAACCCCCTTCTCTCCACACGAGCCCCTTTTTTTTTAATTCTCTCCTTAAAAAAGCTATAAAAAGTCACGTGGATTAAATAATTACATTACTTGTATTAATGTACACACAGTATTAATTGCTGCAGCTTCGACGGGACAAGAGTGTTATTAGTTCCTCAGTGACGAGTGTCAAGTGATTTAAACGATCGCACAACGTTTGCGAAAATAAGATTGACGCCTGTCATTCGGTTCACCTGAAGTGTGTTTAGGCACTGCATTCAGAAAACACTGCCACTGTTCCTCATGGCACCTTTCAGTAGGCCCGCTAAAAGCCTGGAAAATGACATTGATGGCATTATCCTAGGTTAATACGACTAAGTGATTTAAAAAAAATATGAGGTCAGTTTACCATGAGGTCAACCGTTCTCCAACATTGTTCTGTGTGACCTCATTTATATGATTTAACGTGATTTGGTACCCCAACTCAGGCAGCATAAAAACAGGTACTGATCCACGAATTCGACAAGCTTTTAATTTTAAGCACAGACGCTTCACGATCAAAAGGTAAGGTGCACTAGTAAAAATATTATATGCCTTTACCATTTATGATATTTCCTTTCAATATATTAGTCTATATATCACCAGACTAGATAATTAAAATTTTAATTCAGTGGTTTTCTAAGACACGAAATCGGCCATAAACTCATTCGTAGACTACTTATTAAGGTTGTATATCGTGTCTAGAAATTTAGAAATAAATCCTTTTTCTATCATTGTAGATGTAATTAATACACGTGTGTGTGCATGTTGCACAGTAATTATTATTTCTAAGGCTAATTACTTTCAAACACATACTGGGAAAATTTTATTAAAAAGCTTATTATTAGTATTGAACAACATGCTTGTTGGAAATAATTTTTGTGGGCCAATATTTTTGTTTAATTGATGAAAGAAATCATCAAGACTTTCTTGTCAGGTGAAATCTTTTCGCGGAATTATGTTTAATAGGAAGTTTATGGTAAAATGATGTATGATTGTCATGATATATCACCGTTTTCGAATACAGTTTTGTGGGAATTCATAAAAAATTGGGACCCGACTTTTCACAATATATTAAAATTATATAAACCATTTAATAAATGATAACCGAAAATTTTGGACCTATCAAAACCAGGTCCTAATTCTTCATGAGCTCTGTTCTGTGAATGTTGGAGTGCCAAGTGACTAAGTAATTTAGATAGCCTTACAGTATATATAGTGTGCCACTTTGTATTGAAAGTAGCTATATATATATATATATATATATATATATATATATATATATATATATATATATATATATATATATATATATATATATATATATATATATATATATATATATATGAATGAATTATACATGTGCGTTCGTGTGTTTGTGTGCGTGCGTGTAAGGTGTAGAGCAAAGAGTCATAAATCGTATTTCGGTAATTATATACGGTATTTCTCTTCTAGAGATAAGAATCAATAGTCGGTATGATTATATACTCCTGTAGAATGTAATAATACCTTATCTATAACTAAAAAGTAATGCTTAAAAAAATATGGAGCTCGTGAAGCATTAGATCTTCCGATTTATCAACAGCGAGGAAAGGTTAGGTTAGGCTGGGTTAGAATTTGATCTCTAAGGCCAAGCTCAATTTCTAACCTAACCTAACCTTTCATCGCTGTTGATAAAAGGCAAGCCCCTATTCTTCAGGATCTCCAAAAGTATGCTTTTTTACAAGTATATTCTACAGCTTAATTTTCTAAACTTGGCTCTGAGAGTTGTGCCCATGTAACTAAGGAAAAGGCCTTTTTGTAAATATGGATACTTTTCATATACAGTATATTTAAAATTATAATGTATAGGCCTATGCATAAGGAATATATCGTAGTTTTTTGTTGCATCTTGTTCATAGGCGATTATAAGAAATAAAAAAAAATATTTTTAATTTTATTATTTTTATTATTATTATTATTATTATTATTATTATTATTATTATTATTATATGCCATAGGGGAAGTAGTAGTATTAGTAGTAATATTAGCAGTATTGACTGTAAAAACTACAATTTGAGTAGCCTGGTGTTAAAAAAAATATTATTATTATTATTATTATTATTATTATTATTATTATTGTTGTTATTATTATAGCAATGTTAATTGTTTTAGTGATTTTGAGAAAAATTGTATTTAGGTCATTATGATCGTATAACATGAAATTATTATGCTGTCTCTCTAGTACGTCAAACGGCACTTTATATTAAATTATTTTACACATTCTTCTAAACTGTGTATATCTGTCAGGAATACAGTATTTTAAATTTAAACTTGTATTTAATGAAAGATGATAAGTTTTCAAGCGACATTTTGAAAAAACTTAGGCCTACTGTTATTCAGTAATTATGAAATGTGTAATATTATATCCTGTATATTACCGTATTTCTTAAGTACCTTGCAACCTTAACAAAACATTGGTGTATTGTCTATGATAAGTTGTTGCCTATACAGCTTCATTGGTTATAGTCATAACTTACTTTATTCATATTTGTATAATATACTGAATAATCATTGAATATCTTATATATTAATTTAATTTACAAAAAAATATTGCTCGTTAATTAATTAATCTATCAATTAATTGTTGAATATTTTCTTATATTTTTATAATTCAAAATACTTGAATTTTTTTTGCTGTCCTAAATATTTTGCCCTTTTAATTTTTTTGAGTGTGGCATTATATACATACAGTATATATATATATATATATATATATATATATATATATATATATATATATATATATATATATATATATATATATATATATATGGAAGGAAAAGCCCATTAAATAAAACAACGAAAATATATATATATAAAGTACTTATTATTAATTTCGTGACCTAAGCTGGTCACCTTATCAAAGTACTTTGATAAGGTGACCAGCTTAGGTCACGAAATTAATAATAAGTACTTTATATATATATATTTTCGTTGTTTTTATTTAATGGGCTTTTCCTTCCAGTTTAGACTGTATGTTAACAGTTCAGTGTTATTAATATATATATATATATATATATATATATATATATATATATATATATATATATATATATATTATATATATATATATATATATACTGTAGTTTTATCTCTTATGGTTGAAGTTACAATATTTATGCTAATGCTTGCAAAAATTACAGTACAGTATTGTATTTCTGCAGTCAATATTATGGATATCTTTGCTACACCAAGCTAAATGCATTAATATAAATATTATTTATCGTGTTTCTTATTTATATTCATTTAAATTAATATCATATTACCTCTTATCACAATAAGAAGAATTATATGAATGTAGTAGTAAAATATTCACCTTTGAAAACAGAAGTACAGTATATGATCATTATGATTAGAAATGTTTGTAGTACCTAATTGGATCATGTTATATTATATGGAAATGTCATAAATATATGCTGACAGTACAGCATTTGTTGAAATATATGTTTTTATGCCGACTAGTTCAGTGGATGTCTAAATCATAAATAATTAAAAATAGTTATATATTGTCGCAATGACCTTTTATATAACATACTCACATACAAGCATTATTGGTCCGGTTTTACGTCACGGACTCCCTTTTCTACCAAGGACTAGGACGGTTGCCTTCTTGCGAAGGACTTGTTTTGGCAGATGTATTTGTTACCCTGAGTGCATGCCCTTGCTAACCTCAGACCGTGACGGGGCGCGAACCCTCGACCTGACGCCTCAGAGTCGCGGACGCTACCGCTTGAGCCACGGTGATTACACATACAAGCATTATTATTATTGTTATTATTATTATTATTATTATTATTATTATTATTATTATTATTATTTATTATTATTATTATTATTTGTTGTTGTTATGCTTATTGAATGTTGAAATTGGTTTCATAATTCAGTCAATATGATTTTATATGCTTAAATGATTGTACTGAGCCTACAGTACTTTACAAGGCATTTTATGCTAATTATATATTCCATTCTTGTAACTGACTTGGTCTCTCATAAATACACTAATGTGTTTTTAGCTTGTATGTACTGAGACCTAATCAGTTTTGCCTATGACATATTTAGAGCTAAGTTACTGCCAGTCAGTAAATTGTATAATTGTTATTCAGTAACAATTTCACTAGTTAATTTGTTGTTATATATTTTACCGCTAATTATGCAGTTCATAAATGCTTGGCCAATAAAAGGTTTAGAGAGTTGATTATCCTTATTTTCCTGTGTATACAGTATAACATTTCATCAATTCAGGTTTAAAACATAATACTTTTTATTACTTGCATAAAAATACTTTATTTGTGTGTAGCTGAGGAATTAAGAATATATATATATATATATATATATATATATATATATATATATATATATATATATATATATATATATATATATATATATATATAAATATATATATATATATATATATATATATATATATATATACTGCATTTACTGACAAAATGCATTATAGTAGTGTTTTAAGTGCAAGACGTAATGATGAATTTGTATTACCTAATTGCATGAGGTTTTATTTATTTCTATAGTTGTTTATGTTTATGTACAGTAATTCATCATGTATGAAAAAAATTGTATATTCTGTTTTGTAAAGTATATCACGTATGGAAATATATTTGGTATTTCTTGATCATTACGTATGTAAAATTTATATTTTTATCATAGATTTGCTATGCTGAGACTGAAGTGATATTTTGTTTATCTATAACTTTCATGTTGATAAATTTATACGTCATCATAATAATAATAGTAATATTATTATTATTATTATATTATTATTATTATTATTATTATTATTATTATTATTATTATTATTACTACTACTACTACTAATAGTATGGTTATTACTGGGAGATCTGTGACAAAAAGAGGAATATTTAATGAAACTTATATTTTAAGAAATAGGTGGCTATATTTCATCTACTGCAATTTAAGCACTTTGAGGATGTGATGAATAGATAGCAAAAAATCAAGTTTACTATCCCAGAAAAAAAAAATTTAATGGCTTACAATAACTCTTGATAATAATAATAATAATAAATCTTTATTTCCAATGTACATTGGGTATTCAAATAAGATGCATATAATTTCCAGATAGACATCTGTGGTGTACGATATAGACATACTAAAACAAACAAATCATAAAGATGAGTGTATCATTAAAAATTACAAGTAAAATCTTCCTTTAAGAGTAACTTCTTAAGATTATATTTAAAAGTATACACTGAACCAGCATTTTTTAGTTCTCTGGGAAGCTGATTATATAAATGAGGTCCACGAATGTTTATATCTCTTGAGCCAATATCAGTTTTAGACCTTCGTACTAATAAATCTTCCCCTTGACGGGTAGTTAACCCGGTAACTGAGCTTACTGTAGAAAAATTATACAAGCAATCAGGAAGATTGTTTCTTAGTATATTAAAAACAAAGGTACATATATCAAAAACATATTTATCTCTAATCTTTATCCATTCTAGATCTTTTAAAACAGGAGAGATGTGCTCGTATTTTCTTACATTGCCAACAGCCACTCGTGCTGCTAAGTTTTGTAACTTTTGTATTCTTTGTAATTGAGTCTTATTTGTACATCCCCAAACTTTGAGACAGTAATTAATTAAACTCATAGCTAAGGACTGGACAATTATTATACGAGTTGATGTTTCATATGAGTCTTTTACCCTATTTAGATATATTAGAGTACCCATTACTTTTTTATAAATTTCATCTATATGCATTTCAAAATTCATGTAACGGTCAAAATAGACACCTAGGTTCTTTACCGAGTTCATTGGCTTAATGATATTACCGTTAAAATTTATATGAAGATTGTCATCAACTTCTGATAATAATTGTCTGGATCCGATAAGAATAGATTGGGTTTTAGTTTCATTAAGTAACAGACCATTTTTTAGAAAGTAACGTTTAGCCATATACAAAATTTCTTCTGCTCTACGAATAATATTTTCTAAATCATTAATTTCTCCTTCAATTAAGATTTGAGTATCGTCAGCATATTGAATGACATAACAGTTAGGTAAATATTTTACTAGATCGTTTACATATATTAGAAAAAGTATAGGTCCTAGGATCGATCCCTGAGGGACCCCAAACAATACCTTCTTGCGACTTATTTAGCTGTTATGCAGATATTACCATCAGCTTTCTTTGACTAATTGTATTAATTAGCTATCTATATACAAGAATCATATTCCCCCTTATTTTGGGGGTGGCTGAGTCAAAGCAGAATACCTTGACTCCTCAGTTATATGTGATGGATGATATTAAAGCTATTAGTCAAGGAAATTGAGTGATTTTTAATGCAAATTATTAGCAATTTTCTTAAGCTCAGTGTTAACTGGGTGAGATGAGAAGAACCTGGTGGTGAATGTAACGAATTTCTAGCAAGCAAGTGTGCACCTTAACATTTATCACTCTCAAATACAATAAAATATCCTGTTCCCGTTTCTCTCTCTCTCTCTCTCTCTCTCTCTCTCTCTCTCTCTCTCTCTCTCTCTCTCTCCAAGTTTTAAGTTTTGACTTGAAAAGTGTACAGGACGCAGTTTTTTTTTTTTTTCGTTTTAACAAGTTGCCTCAGGGCATGCATGTGCCCACCAAGATCATTGTTGCTGGTTGTAATTATACATAGACTAGATTATTATCTGTACAACACTTATATTACTGTAAGTGATATATAGCTCTATATTTAGAGAGTTTACTAACAATAATACGAGATAGTTTCTTTCGGTAATAGTGTATATGGAATCTACTCACACATAATTATGATAGTTCAGAATTACAATAATGCATTTATTAATATATATATATATATATATATATATATATATATATATATATATATATATATATATATATATATATATATATACATAGCACTTCAGTATTGGATCACTAGTTGTATAATGAATATGCATACTACGACGGTGATACATTATTTCTGATCTCCAGTAGATGCATAACATGTAGGATAGTGCTGCAACCTAGGCCTACTATAAAAAAAAAAACATATGCTTTAAGATATTCTTGTTTTAGTTCACATGTAAACGAATGCATGTTGATTTACAATGGCCTATGCATATTTTAGGAATATTGTTCATAGCCGCCCGTTGCGATACTACAGCTGAAGGTTTTTTGAACTTAAATAGAACAGTCCAGGACAGTTCGATCTTTAGTCTTCCTTCAGTTACGGTTCTTTTTCTATGCATACATTTACAATGAATATATTTGGATATTCATTACACATCTCTTATTATCCTTCACATCTGACAAGCCATTACATTCTCCATATGTTTCTCTTTACTTTATGTATTATTCGTGCCCAGGCCCGATGAGGACTGTTTTATTTTACTATTTTTTTTTTGGCCCGTCCTGGTGTCACAGTCATAAAAAAAAAGACAAAACTATGAGCTTATGGTCTTTTTATTTGTTTCCCAAAAATGTATTGCCACGCGAAAATGTGTTATATGATTTCTTCCTACGAAAATCAATTATTATTATTATTATTATTATTATTATTATTATTATAAACCAAGGAAGAAGCCTAGCTATAAAAAACCAAACACTAATAAAACCAGCCATCTCTTGCAGAGGAAGCAACTGCGTAAGAAAAAAGTAAAAATGGTACTAAGTTTTGCAGTACTGGCATTATTGCCCTGTAATATTAAAATTGCAGCATTAAAGCCCCATAATTTATTTTTGCCTAACTTAAACTTTTGGAGCTCCATTTATCAACAACATGACCAGCCATTTCATTCCATTTTCTCTTGGTAGCTGTAATTAAACATCTTGAATACTAATTGATATTAAATCTAACGATAAAACTGTGCGACTGCTAGCTTTGACTACACATTCCTGTAGTTCATATAGAAGATTATAAGCTAGTAAGAGCCCTATCCAAAAGATGATTATCAGTGTGATGAATTTCATACAACCAGCAAAGCGAGCTAACATTTCGTCTGCCAATGTCTGTGTTTTAATTTAGGAAATAGAAATTAACCTGCCAGCAAATTTTATCAAATAATCTTTAAATAGAATTTTTAGCCGATGAGTTCAACGTTAGATATGAACAAACATCTTTATCACGTGGTACCTTGACCTCATGGTGCAAATCTGCAATATAGACACGTGATATCCCATATTTTCGTTCTCATGTCACTAATAAATTAGTTCATTTAATAATCTCCTATATAGAATAGGGGTCCTCTTTAAATCTGTCGAGTTCACAGAGGCTAGTGACTGTGTGTGTGTGGCAAGTTTACATAATAACATTCGTGTCAGTCATGAAGTTGCCTCATCATTCTCTCACTCATAAGCCATCTCTTGGTGTGGCTTTTGTATGTTCTCTAAACAGTCAGCGGAAGCTCCATGAATCTGATCCCGGGTTTCCTTCCTTCTCTCATCTACCCCTTCCAACCCCCCACCACCACACCCTAACACTTTTTTCCGCTTATCTTGATCTACGTTCTTATTTTTTTTTCTATCTCCTCCTCCTCCCATCATCATTATTATTATTATTACTATTATTATTATTATTATTTTTATTATTATTATTGTACATGCATCAAGCTACTTCCCTTCTTCTTCTCCCTTCTTCTTCTTCTTCTTCTTCTTCTTCTTCTTCTTCTTCTTCTTCTTCTTCTTCTTCTTCTTCTTCTTCTTCTTCTTCTTATTATTATTATTATTATTATTATTATTATTATTATTATTATTATTATTATTTGATCTGGCGATTGTTTTCCCTTTACTTTTGGGACTAAGGTAGTTGAAAGCATCTTGACTATATTTTATGAATTTACCACCCTCTGAAATCCGAGTTTTATGCCTAGGTACTCAAGCTATAATCTGTCACGAGTTTTGAGTGAACAGCTGATTTGATAGAAAACTTGACAATCTCCTGAAAAATATTCAGTTAGGCATTGACGAAGACTTAGCCTTTTTTTTTTATTATGAATTTTTTGAACAGTGGAAGAGATATATTTACATTTAGCTGAAAATTATAATAATAATAATAATAATAGCAATAATAATAATGATAATAATAATGTTTTCCTTTCTGAGTTACTACTAATCCCCAGTATTGAGTGAACACAGAGCTAGGGAACTAAGTGTGGATGCTTTTCCTAACCCCCCGCGGTGGACTCTATCTCGGGTCACTTTCAGAGTCGAGTATTCTAACCAGTCTGTTACCGCGGTCCCCAATGATAACAGGATCATATGTAGAATTTAGATCATTACGTTGATTGGGTTGATATTTCTTGACCTAATATACTTTACCTAACCTGCCTATTCGTAACCCCTATCAAATTGGGGTCTGTGTCATACATTTATTATTATTATTATTATTATTATTATTATTATTATTAGTAGTAGTAGTTAGTAGTAGTAGTAGTAGTAGTAGTAGTATTATCTATATACATAAATGAGCCAGTCCCCTTATAAGGGGAGTGGCTGAGTCAAGTGAAAATACAATAACTCTTTGGGAAGAAAAAATACAGAGGAGGGGGATTCCCAGTCCCCTCGCTCCGCCCCATTTAGTCAACTTATGATTCGCAGGGGAACATGGAGGAAGTATTTTAGCCCTCCTCCCTCCAGTATTATTATTATTATTATTATTATTATTATTATTATTATTATTATATTATTGTTATTAAAGATTTAAAATACCTACGGAATTTATCGCATGGAAGAGTTGTCTTATATCAACCTGTTTATCTTTTATATTCATTTGACTCCCACATTTATACATGGCCAAATATAGATTATAATTTTTAACAACTGCAATATCACTGGAAGTGCTCAGGTGCACGTCCCCATATACAGTTATTTGAATAAAAAAAAATCCACACCCTACCCCATGCTTTCATATTTTTGAGACAGATTCTATACCTGTTCGAATAGTTAAGGAGAAAAAGTTTTACCAAAATTTGTCCGCATAAATATTTCACCTCATTTATTTTACGGAATTCTGTTACTTTGCATAAGATCTAAACTCTTGCAAAGATATATTATTGAGTAAATTTGCTGAATATTCATTAATTAAATGTAGTAGTTGACCCATGGCATCAACCGCACGTTGCGATACTACAGCTGAAAGGTCTTGTGGACTTGAGACTCCATGACAGTTCGATGTTAAGCCTTCTTTCAGTTACGGTTCTCTTTCTATGCCTACATCAACACCGAATATTCTTGGATATTGGTTACAGGTCTTATTATCCCTTCACATCTGACAAGTCTCAATACTCCCCATCTCTATTTCTCTTTGTGTTTCCTTCGTGCCCAGGCTCGATAAGGGTAGATTTTATTTTTTGTTTTTTGGCCTGTCCTGGTGTCATAATCATTAAAAAAAATCGTATAGTGAATCGGAAAATACCCCGCGAAATTTATATTACTTATGTATCTCTATTTACTTTTTCTTTATATATTTATTTGTTTTTCGTACCATGTCTTGATTTAAGACATTTTCTTTACATACCATATTCTACAACCATTGCACAGACTTACGTTTTAATTTAAGACATTTTCTTTATTGTACAACCATTGCATAGACGTATGTGTTGATCTGTTTGGGCAGGATTGACTCCATATTTGAATACTGCATTAAGTTGGTGCTGGAATAGCATTTCTTATAAATATATAAAGCACTGGTAGATTTATTTATATTAGTCGAAAATGTGTTTCGGACTATTAAAAGTTAAGTTTCAAATTTTTACCTGACAGAATGTATGGTTGTTTGAGGAAGTTAATAATAATAATATTTATAATAATAATAATAATAATAATAATAATAATAATAATAATAATTATCATAAGCATCATGAGGCTTCGGTAATATACCTAAGAGAGCTACAGAAAACAGCCACGTGGGGTAACTTTGTCAAATATCATTTAAGTGATATTCTGATATAATTATTTCCTTTGATGGTTTTAGCTCTAATGCTAAAAAGATACTATGGTGATTAATTAATGGAAAAGACAAGGAATAATAATAATAATAATAATAATAATATTTAGTTTCTTTGATTTACTGTATTGTATTTTTGGTATTAGGAGAGAGAGAGAGAGAGAGAGAGAGAGAGAGAGAGAGACTAGGCATTGAGAAATATCGTACAAGAGATCTTCAAGAAAAGTTCCCTAAAGCGCTCAGGAAAGGGTTATATGCGTTGCGAGAGGGAGAGTGAGTTAGAAAGGTGGGAGTAATGGGGGGGAGGAAGAGCAAGAAGGGAAGGGGTATTTTATAGGCCTAAGCAAGACCCTCAATTCTCTACCTCTCCTATGGCAGTGCCTGTATAGGCCTACCCATAGCCCACCTAAACTTCATCCTCGCCCTCCCACCACCATGTAAACACTAAACAGGTGGGGAAGCCACTTTTTGTCCCTGCTACTCTCATCTATCCCCCTCACCCCCCGTGGCGAAAGGAAGGGGGAAGGAGAAGCAGAATGTCAAGTTGGAAAAGACACGCTCGCAGAGCACAAGCACACCCATGCACATATACACACATGGTAACGCTGAATTACACTGTAGGATAGACTATTATGCCAACATTCTCCTATTAAGTATTTCTTGATGTTATATTGTATCATTGAATCATTGCCTTTGATTCATCATATCGTGCACTCCATATCAAAATAACGACTCCAAAGTTCATTAAATTAACCCGTTTATTGTCGGGTTATGTTAAGTTAGATTAGGATAGCATAATGCCTGACTTGACCTATACTAACCTAACTTGACCTAACCTAACCTAACAATTGACGGGTTATTTAATATGTCGGAGGAGTCGTTATCTTTCTTATTCCGAGTTATAAGGTACTTAAGAAGGAAAAGTATCGAGAATATTGCTTCAACTTTTTTACATATGGATTATCATCATATACTTGTGATTCATTTGTTGATTCCACCTTAAGAAGATAAAAATTTGATTTTAATAATAATAATAATGAAAATAATAATGAAAATAATAATAATAATAATAATAAATAATAATAATCTATTATGTGAAAAGATTACAGTGAACTTGAATGCAAATATGGGAGGCCAAATAGCAAGCATGTTACCACTGTAGAGTAGTGGTTAGGGCATTCTACTTGAGGGTAACATAACCACGATCGATCCTACGGAGTTGCGTTAGGAAGGGCATCCAGCCTTTATTCCCAGCTCCGTGTGTCATCCCTTATATTGGGCATTAATATTGATTCATTAACTGGTAAAAAATATATATATGAAATTTTACGTTTATTTCTTTTACTTATGTTAGCTTTCGATTTTTTTTCACTGAAATAGAAATATAGAGCCTGAGAGATGACTTATCTTTTAATTAGCTTAAAATGACATACTAACCGTGCACAGGTAGGCCTACTCTTCACAAATAATATAGTACTAATATCCTTTGCATTATTTTGTCAACGGTAAGGAACTAATTGCTATGAGATCTAGAATATGGGAAATATAATTAGAATAAAACAGGGAGAAATAACGGTTTCAGTATGTTATTATGTTAATTAATATTTACCAATTTATTCATCTATCACCATAAAAAGGCCTTGAGCTCTCTTTTTAGAAGGGTGAGCTAGTCAAAGAGAGCAATGCAAAATACGGAAATGAATGTATATTTGTAGTGGCAATGAGGAGCTAAACAATATGTTTGCTTGCAGATTCAGTTAAGAGGTCTGTAATCTGTGGTTGGGGCAATCCAGAGTATATTGCACCACAATGATAGCCTAATCTTGCTCAAGTAATTTCCTCTTGTCGTGTTGTTCATGTATTGCTCCTGTATGATACACACGTGGTTTCAAATCTTTGTTGAGGGCAGCAGTTGATAGCAAACACCACTTGGTTTCATAAAGTGGTCATAAATTAGCACTGTATAGTTTCTAAGTGGCTACGTGTTGGTACTATATTTGGTGCTACTTTGGCTTGTTATCTACGTGTCATGAATCTACTTTGGTATGCGATCTACACTTTATATTGTAATCTACAACCTAACCTCTGTTTAGAATTTTTAGCCGATGCACGTGCTATTTATCGCTAGAATATCTACGTTATAGATATTTTTTTCCTTGTAGATAACAAGCCAAAGTAGCACCCTATATTTTCTGCCCTTTTTTTCTGCTAGTCTAATTTTAAGGGAGATGTTTAACTATTCTTTTATATATTGTTTGGACAGCGGATAGTAAACCCATTTAAATATTGTAATCAGTTAAACTAAGCCTTTTTTTTCTAATTAAAGAATAGCCTAAGTACTTGACACGTAACAATATGTTTACATCAATATTGCTGTTGTTGGATATTAGCACCACGATGAATGGCAATTATTACAATAAAATTTTCAGTTAACAGGTCTGAATTAATTTCGCGTTATCAATAAGGTCCGTTTTAGCCCGAGTAACCCATTCAGTAACGTTCATATTAGGCCGCTTTCACACCAAAGTGGTACGTCGTACGTGGCATGCCACGTGGCACGTCAGTTGAAAACGAACATTCGGAAATATATGAAACCTTTCACACAAGTGGCGTGACACGTCGCACGTGCCACTTGCAACTGGCGCTCCTGGTTTATTTGTCACTGCAAGCAAGTCTGTGATGTAATTACTAGAATTTCTATTAATTATTCTTCTAGAGAACTCAGGACCGATTTAGCGTAGTGGTTAGAGTACTCGACTCTGTAAGTGGCACTCCCGTGTTCGAGTCCACCTCGGAGTGATAGGAATGACCTGTAGCTTTTATCCCCAATTCAGACTTGTCTGTCCACTACCATTATGGGGATTATAAGTAACACAAAACCTCAAACAACCCCCTTCTCGAGAACTGTATGCTAGGGAAATATTGTCGGGTGTTTCTTATTCTTCGTATGTAATGGCTGTTATAATCTCTCTCTCTCTCTCTCTCTCTCTCTCTCTCTCTCTCTCTCTCTCTCTCTCTCTCTCTCTCTCTCTCTCTCTATTTCGGGGAGGGTGAAGGTGATATATTCATATGATAGTTGAAATTCTTTAGGCTTTAATAGTGCGATTGTAATTCATTCTAATTCCCCTTTGAATGAGTAAAGACAAAATTCTTTTTACATCCACCCCCCTTTTTCTTATACTACTACTTCTGCTACTACTACTACTAATACTACTACTACTAGTAGTAGTAGTAGTAAATATCGTTTCGTAGCAACTTAATTTACTCATACCAAACTTACTGTGTTGATGAACAAATTGCAATTGAGAATTGTAATACATTTCATCTTTACATTGTAGTAATTATGCCTGATATTCAAGGCACATCCTTCCATATTATAAACTCCACCCTTTTGTGGGACGGGGCAAGAGGAGGAGAGAAAAGAAAAAGGTACTACTTTGCCCACGGCATAATAATTCGTACTCTTAGAGAGTTAAAACTCGCGTTAACTTCTTCATTCTTACATTAAGATCCCAGTGTGGGAGTGAGTGAGTTTTATTTATTTTTAGGGGGTGATGCAGATACTTGGTTAAAAATCTGAGGGGGGAGTAAGAGTACTTCCGTGTTCCCCTGCGTGTCGCAAAAGTCGACTAAATGGGGTGGAGCGAGGGGACTGGGAATCTCCTCCTCTATATATACTTCTCACAAAAAGTCAAAGTATTTTCTTTGACTCAGCCACCCCTCTTTTAAGGGGAAATATGGCTTTGGTATATGGATGGATGGATTTATGTCCTAACCAGTGCCCGAAATAATGAAGATACTGTTCCACTTTATATTCCACACATCTAATAATAATATATCCAGTTAGATTGTTACTACAGTATATATTATTGTCCTCGACTGATCCTGGCAAATAGAGAGATTTTACTAGTATTTGAAGTTGAACTTAGAATCAGTACCAATCCTTTCACATCTGACAAGTCACAATACTCCCCATCTCTGTTTCTCATTATGTTTTCTTCGTACCCAGGCTCGATGAGTGTAGATTTATTTATTTTTTTTTTTTTGGCCCGTCCTGGTGTCACAATCATAAAAAAAAAAAAAGATTCACTCGGCTACCGTAGGGTGGTTCGTGCCAGCTATAATTCTCTCTCTCTCTCTCTCTCTCTCTCTCTCTCTCTCTCTCTCTCTCTCTCTCTCTCTCTCTCTCTCTCTCTCTCTCTCTTTCAAAGTTTTTTTGCGGGTATTGTATACTACGTGTATTAGCCATCCACTCACGCATTCTTTATTATTATCCTCCTCACACCTTCACTACTGTAATTGAGTGTAGTAATTATCTTCCACATCACCTTGGGAATGCAGGTATGAGTCATAGGAAAGCAATGGCACCCTGTAGACGTCGTTTAATTTATCTTTTGGGAAGGGTGTTCACACTCTCTATTGATCAAGACATGACCCGTTGAACTGAATTTTGTTTGTTGGCATTCACAGATGCAGTTTCGTTCTTTCTACATCTTACTGTCGTGGTTATTGTGTAGTCGCCGTGGCTCAGTCGGTAGCGTCTCCGACTCTGAGGCGTCAGGTCGAGGGTTCGCGCCCCGCCACGGTCTGAGGTTAGAAAAGGCATGCACTCAGCGTAAGGATTACATCTGCCAAAACAAGTCCTTCGCAAGAAGGCAACCGTCCTAGCCCTTGGTTGATTAGGGAGTCCGTGACGTAAAACCGGAACTGTCGTGGTTATTGTAGGTAGACTTCTCAAACTATTTCTTTGCTACAGACGTGGATTTTAGAATATGTAATTTTTTTTTTTATTTGGCTCTTTTAAGTTGGCTAGCTATGGATTTCTAATGGGTACAAATAATATTAAGTTAATTTTTAATGTTTTTACTCCTCCGCTACCATGTGTTGGCCTACATAGTTTAAACCCTTCGTTCGTCTCGGTCGAATAATAAAAATTATGTCACAGAGGGGGGAATCAGGATTTTAGAGATTATTAGGTGGGGCATAGCCCCCCAAAAAGGTTGGGAATCACTGGTTTAGACAGTTAATATAGCCGTTTGTGTTATGTTAGTTATAAGCTTTAGACACAAACTGGCATTTGTTTGTATATAGTTAGCTGCATGTGCTTCTGGAACAAAATTTATTTCTGATAGCATAAATAGAATCAATATCAAGTGATTTCGCTATAATGTGAACTGATAGTTTATATATATATATATATATATATATATATATATATATATATATATATATATATATATATATGTGTGTATATATATATATATATATATATATATATATATATATATATATATATATATATATATATATATATATTCTTTCATATGACTAATGTTGTTACATATGAAATATTGAGTTACTAAATACTCGTTTTCATGCTTGTGAACTATTCTTTGCGTAACTATGAGATTGTAGCAATGGTAAAAACTTTTGTTGTATGTTCTGCATCTTATTTGGTATTGCAATAATGTATTATATGAGTTCAATTTTACATCATATTTGGTGATATTTCATTATTGTTTAGTTTGAGGATTGACCTATATGATATACTCCAAGTCAATATTACATTTTTTGTGGCAATTCATACTTGTAATGTTTGTGGAAAATATTAAATTTTTCGTGGCAATTCATTCTTGTAATGTTTGTGGAATATATTACATTTTTTGTGGGATTTCATTCTTGTAATGTTTGTGGAAACTATTAAATTTTTTGTGGGATTTCATTATTTTAATGTTTGTGGAAAATATTAAATTTTTTCTGGGTTTTCATTCTTGTAATGTTTGTGGAAAATATTAAATTTTTCGTGGCAATTCATTCTTGTAATGTTTGTGGAAACTATTAAACTTTTTAGTGGGATTTCATTCTTGTAATATTTGTGGAAAATATTAAATTTTTTGGTGGGATTTCATTCTTGTAATGTTTGTGGAAAATCGTATATGAAATACTCCAGTTGAGTTTTGGGCCCGTGGTAATTTCGTCCTGGGCCAAGGGTAAGAGGGTAAGAGAGTCGGGGCCAACATGTCATTGTAGGATTTAGCGGCAGGAAGAGTTGATGGCAAAGGTCGTTAAAATTATCCTAAGATGTTTTTAAGTGGGTCGTTGCGTTAGGGAGAAATGACATTACGTCTGGTATGATGAGATGTGTTTTTTTTTTTTTTTTACTCAAAGTCTCATAAAAAAAAAAATGGTCTCCGGAGATCTTTATGACTGAGAAGTATTATTTGGACTTTGTAGTACAATAATTTAATTTACGAATACAAACATCGGTGTAATGGAAAGAATTTTCAGTTTTATTTAAATATACTGAGAAAATTGTATAATCTGCTCCGGATTGAGTATTCTTGATAAGGAACTGAAACTTCTGTTGGTGTTCTGACATGAGCGTCGTTCTTAAGGACATTTCTGCAGAACCAGTAATTAATATGGCTATATAAGTTTTTGCAGTATTAGGGTAAAAATATAGTATTAGGAGGAATTACCAGACGCATAGGATACCACCGTATACGCATCCGGATAATTTATTTTCCTCTAAATGTATTGTCCTTTTGTATCTAGAATAGATTTTTTAATCTATTCAGCTATAATTGCTATAGGTGTTAGATATTGATACACGTGTTTGTAAAATATCCGAAACACATGTAGACTTGGTACCTGACTTTGTAGAGAATATCAAATTATATAAGCTACATAATTTAATAAAAGATATAAGCTAAGCTAACCAAAGGCTTAGCATTTACAAAAATTCCAAGGATTTATAAAAATTCCAGGTTCAAGTTGTTCGTGAGCTCCAAATATTTCAAGTAATGGATCGGAAGGTTGATAAATGGTTGTCTAGAAAGCACACTCTTCAGAAATAAATCATATCTTGAAAGTTGTCGCCACAGGGTATTGAATGCTATAAGAAATACAGTGACTTTTTTTTTTATGATTGTGACACCAGGATGGACCAAAAAAATAATAAAATAAAACATCCCTCATCGGGCCTGGGCACGAAGAATACATAAAGAGAAACAGAGATGGAGAGTGTAATGACTTGTCAGCTGTGAAGGGATAATAAAAGATGTGTGATGAATATCCAAGAATATTCAGTGTAGCTGTAGGCATAGAAAAAGAACCGTAACTGAAGGAAGACTTAACATAGAACTGTCCCGGACAGACCTGCTTAAGTTCATAAAACCTTCAGCTGTAGTATCGCAACGAACGGCTGGTGCCATGAGACATGGAAAGGAATTGACACCACAGGGTTTTGTATATTCTACGAAATACAAAACTACCGTCTTTATTTTGATGAGGACTTTTGCGCTACTGGATTTTGTTACGTGATACAGTGACTACCTTTTTAACATGGGAAAGTGTTGGCGCCACAGAGTTTTGCATACTATAAGTGATACAATGACTAGGAGTTGGCGCCACAGTTTTGCATATTATAAGTAATACAATGACTAGCCTTCCTAACAAGGAGAGGAGTTGGTGCCACAGAGTTTTGCTTAGTATAAGTAATACAATGACTACCCTTCGTAACATGGAAAGGAGTTGGCACCGCAGAGGTTTGCTTAGTATAAGTAATACAATGACTACCCTTTTTAACATGGAAAGGAGTTGGCGCCGCAGAGTTTTTCATATTATAAGTAATTCATTGAACACCCTTCGTAACATGGAAAGGAGTTGGCGCCACAGAGTTTTGCGTACTATAATTAATACAATTTCCCTTTGTAACATGGAAAGCAGTTGGCGCCAAAGAGTGTTGTATATCATAAGTAATACAATAACTACTCTTCATTACATGGAAAGGAGTTGGGGCCACACAGTTCTGCGTATTATAAGTAACACAATGACTATGCCCTTCGTAACATGGAAAGGAGTTGGAGGCCACAGAGTTTTGCATATTATAAGTAATTGAATGAAACTGAAACAAAGAGAAGACTTGGATCATCATCCTGAGGACATTCTTCTCCAGGAAAATAAAATAAGTTAGAGAGGGAAATATCATAAGTAATACAGTGACTACCCTTCGTAACATGGAAAGGAGTTGGCGCCACATAGCTTTCTATTCTAAGGGAAAAAATGCAATGGCTATACCTTCTTAACATGCTAATGTTTATTTACAGATAAGTGATAAGTAGATAGTGTGATTTCTCTAACAACTGTCCACCCGTCTGTATCTCACAGATGAATCTTGAATATATATAAAATTTTCAGCGATCTTGTTCTTTTGCTTGCTCTGATATTTTAATACAATCTAAACGTGTATAGATTTCCCCAGCGATCTTGGAGACGTTATCATTGAATTTTCTGCATGTCTTGCCATTTGGTAGGCGTCACTTTCTATTTTTTATAATAATATATATTCGTAAATATATCTAAAATACAGTTCACAGTTACATTCGTTAGCTTTTTCAGTTCTGAAGATCATATATATATTCCTGGGATACTTTATCTTAAGGTATCGTACGTGTTCCTTCTTTATGTTAAGGTATCGTACGTGTTCCTTCAGTATTTCAGACAACAGTGCCATCTGTTATTATATGCGATATGTAATTATTCGTATAATAACTTACTAAAGTTTCTTGGCTTCAGTTGATAGTTAATCAGTTTATTTTCTCTTTTTCATTTATTTTTTGTACTTTGTTTATTGACTTAATGTATATTGGCATTGTGCCTTGTAGATTGAGAGAGTCGGAGTGGTTTTCTGTCCTGTCAATGAGAGAGAGAGATTATTTTTTTTATTTTATTAATTTATTGCGCCAAGGCGTCAGACATTACATGAGTTCATACAAATATTGCTTCAAATGGATATAAAATCAAGAATTGAACATGGTTTACAGGGAGGTGTACATATTGATAAAACATTGCTGCATACTAACACACAACTCATAGAATGGCAGCACAGAGTACATTATATGCAAAAGTAAAGCTCAGAGAAACGCAGAATGCACAAACAGAATTATATAGCAACATACAGAAAATATATGTATAATTCAATATAATTAATGGCCACCAAAGTGAGGAAAACGAGCAAGAATAACATCAAGGTTGTCATCATTAAGTAAAAATGAGCAGATCTGTATTAAGTTCTGACCTCGTGGTAAAACATCTCTCACTGCGGGGCACTGAAGACAATAGTGGTCAAGAGTGTTAGCATTAGTTCGGTCGCATAATTTACAGGAGGTGTACTGTGGCATATCTAGAGTCTGGGAGACCTGCCATAAAGGCCGATACCCAATTCTGAGCCGAGCACTAACTACATTGTTTTTCCGCACCATTAACCCGCGTCTGCGATACTTGTAGCGACTGTGAAGGAAGTGATCATGGTGCTGTATGGACACTGTTGGCCCTCTCCGTGTCCCTGCGCTGGACCGTCATGGCAAACCCAGCTGAGTAGATGATGTTACGTAGGCATCGGAGGGAGGGCTCAGCGTCCACAGCATGCCCATCCAGCATACAGGCCGCCTTGGCAAGACGATCCGCTGTGTCGTTGCCAGTCAGCCCAATGTGGGATGGAGTCCACAAAAAAGACACAACAAGAGAGAGAGAGAGAGAGAGAGAGAGAGAGAGAGAGAGAGAGAGAGAGAGAGAGGTATGGGACATAAACATATGGAGAACACTGGCCAGAAACATCGACCCCACAAAAAAGTGGGAAAAGATGTAGAGAAGAAGTCTATATTTGGTTTCATGTAAGAGTCTAGTCTCAGGCGGTGCCTGAGGCTTCCTTTCTCACCATCTTTTATTTATTTTATTTATTTATTTATTTTTAATTTTGGGGTCAAATCAATACGTTGTAGACTGCCACCACTTGCACATGTGGCCTATAAGGGTTCCATGAGACATCAGCATCTGTGGGAAATTCTTTTTTCTTACTTTATTTCCGTTACTTCAAAACATCCATTCTCTCTCTCTCTCTCTCTCTCTCTCTCTCTCTCTCTCTCTCTCTCTCTCTCTCTCTCTCTCTCTCTCTCTCTCTCTCTCTCTCTTTCTCTCTCGATGATGATGGTGATGATGCAATAAAGACGATTAAATAGCGAGCATGCATGTAATGTCTCTGTCATTTACAAAAGAGAAAAACCGCTCTATAAATATATTTCTCTCTCTCTCTCTCTCTCTCTCTCTCTCTCTCTCTCTCTCTCTCTCTCTCTCTCTCTCTCTCTCTCTCTCTCTCTCTCTCTCTCTCTCTCTCTCTCTCTCTCTCTCTCTGTCTCAGTGATGCTTTGAAACAGAGGCTTGCATGCACTTTCGATGTCACTTTCGGGAACGAAATACTGCTCTCTGTCTATAAAATTAATTTCTTGTTTTACTTTTAGGAATATTTTAGACCTCAATTTTTATATAATTTCGTGTGTGGATGTTTTCTATATCAAAATACCATCAAGACTCCAAAGTGAGCTTTTTTAAGATTGCGTTAATGAAATTTTACTAATTATTTATTTTTAGTTATTTGTATATTTTTTCATTAAATTATTTATTACTGTAATATTACATTACTCTTTGCTACTACTTCTAGAAACTTTCTACTAATTTATAATTCATCCGGTTTTTACGTCACGGACTCCCTTTTCTACCAAGGGCTAGGACGGTTGCCCTCTCGCGAATGACTTGTTTTGGCAGATGTAATCCTTTCGCCTGAGTGCATACCCTTGCTAACCTCAGACCGTGACGGGACGCGAACCCTCGACCTGACGCCTCAGAGTCGAAGTCGCTACCGCTTGAGCCACGCCGACTACAGTGTCGTTATAAACGTAATTTTGAATAATTAGTGTCAAAAGATGTAGAGAATACACTTGACTTTCAATCTAAATAATAAGAGCCAAATAATGAGTGTCAAAAGATGTAGAGAATACACATGACTTTCAAGCTAAATAAACTCGGTTGATAAGAGTCATTCTGAGCAATTTCCTACTGGAATACATCTTAAAACTGCATAAAATGGAACCACGTGACTTTGGGCACATTCTGCTAACAGTGCAAGGTGATTGTAGAACCAGTTACCTGTTGCATGTAACTGTTGACATTTGCAGTGTCATGCAGGCTCTTAACAACTGAAAAATGGTTTTCGAAGTTGCTTTGTCATTCGTTAAAAGCAATAGCAGCCGTATCATTTTTTATTTATTTATTTTTTTTTGCATCATAAGACAAAAGTTCCCTTGTCGAGCATCATTATATTGGTCAGGTACGCCGCAGGGTATTGAAGGACATTGTCTACTATCCTGTCTTCTTCTTCTTCTTCTTCTTCTTCTTCTTCTTCTTCTTCTTCTTCTTCTCCTCCTCCTCCTCCTCCACCTCCTCCTCCTCCTCCTCCTCCTTCTTCTTCTTTGTCTCCTCCTCCTCCTCCCCCTCCTCCTCCTCCTCCTCCTCCTCCTCCTCCTCCTCCTCCTTCTTCTTCTTCTTCTTCTTCTTCTTCTTCTTCTTCTTCTTCTTCTTCTTCTTCTTCTTCTTCTTTGATTTATAGCTACAATTTTGTACGCTGAAGAAGACTGAAAAAAGGGGACTCATATTATGAGGATTGTTTTGTTTACTCAGTTTACGAGATAAGCAGCAGTCAACATAAACATCTCTTTTTTACAATATTGAAGAAAGTGAAAGGAGAGAAAACAAGGATATTTTGTAGGAGTTTTTTCTTCTGTATGAGATAATGTTACTCTTGATAACATTTTTCTTTGAAATCATCATTCAAACCACGGTAGCAAAACAGGAATTAATATTATAGCGTAGGTAAGGTAGGCTATGGCTTCCATTAACTACGGTTTTATACATAGGTTAGACATTAGAATTGTTTATAATTGCCTTCATGTTGTTTGTAGAATTTATTATAATTGCCTTTATGTTGTTTTCTTTTATCTCTGTTGATCAGTTATACCAATTTGATGCATTTGAATTGTCTGGATTTTACTGCAACACCTTATCTTATTTTTCTACCTTTGAATTGTCTGCATATATATTCTAGCTCTGTTTCCCAGGAAGAGCAATTTATTGCATTCGATATATCCGGAATTTGTTTCAATAGCTTTATATATAATATTGCTGCATTTGTATTGTCTGTATTTAACTCCATTGGCCATATACACCAAAATGCTGCCGTCAAATTTCCACCATATACCATCATTAGCCATATATATATATATATATATATATATATATATATATATATATATATATATATATATATATATATATATATATATATATATATATATATATATATATATATGAAAAGTAAAAACGTAAGCATGTCACCACTTTGCTTTTTTTTTTTTTTTAATTGATTAACTTTGTAAATCTGCTTTCCTTTAGTGAAAGCTCATACACATGCTGTCATAACTGCACCGTAATTGTGGTAAAAAGATTGATTATAAATATTGTTTTTCTTGTTTTGCTTTATGGCCCAAAATTTTAGACTGTCACTAAACTACTCGGGCGTCAACAGCATTCCAGTTTTTGTGAGCCTCTTCGCATAATAAACAGATATATAAATCCAGGAATTGCTTACTTTAACTTGTCTAGATTTCTTAGATTATGACCTATAATATTGTTGGTTTTTTTGATTCGTTGAGTACTTGAGTATCACGGAACCAGGTAATAGGTAATACAGTTGAGTATTTATAGTTTATAGTTAGAGTGATACTCTATCTGTAAAGCTGTAGATTGATACTCTGTAGAGCCCTAGATGGGTACTCTATCTGTAAAGCTCTAGATTGGTTCTCTATATGTAAAGGTTTCTTACATCTTACCAGTGACCATATACCTCTCCCTCGTAAAAAAAAAAAAAAAAAAAAAAAAAAAAAAAAAAAAAAAAAACCCACACACACACACACACACACACACACACACACACACACACACACACACACACACACACACACACACACACACCACTTCCTTGTCCATGATGTCATGCACCCAAAACGAAATAAGTGAAGTTAGAAATTGCACAGAAGCGCCGGTTTTATAGACTTCTTTTGCTGGGAGTCACTGTGGCTATAAACTGGAGCTTTGCATAAAAAAAAAAAAAAAATGCGCATCTGCATGTAAACAAAAGAAGTCATACTACCTTCTCCGGGTTCCTATAAATAGTACGCGCGCAGTTCCAACAGAAAATTTACGTCCTTGCTTATAAATTAATGTTCATAAAAAAAAATTAACCGTCCAACCATAAGAGAATTTGGCGTGGTTTAAGTATACATTACTAGGTACAGGAGTTTGCATAGTTAAACAGACCATAAAAAACTTTTACACGGACATTCTGCATTTAAAATAAGTATGGCAGTGTTCATATCCTTCAGGTAATTGCCGTCTCTCGCAATTCTACTCAACTGCTTATCTCTCTCTCTCTCTCTCTCTCTCTCTCTCTCTCTCTCTCTCTCTCTCTCTCTCTCTCTCTCTCTCTCTCTCATTCCATGCTAGAAGAAACTAGATAGGTGATTCATTCATCCAGGCAATTTTAAGATTTTTCTTTTCTCCAATCTCCTTTAAAAAAAAAAATAGAGATTGACACCAAAGTCGTCGAGAAATAGAAGTTAAATATTTATAATATTCTTCTGTTTGTGAATATTTAAAATTATTTTGGTTGTGGTTAACAATGAAATGCTATAACAATGAAGTCTTTGAGGTAAAAAAAACACACACAAATATTTAGTTGCAGTTATAAATACAGAAATATTTTTTATTTGCATAGCTGGAGAGAGATCATTTCAACCAAGAAATGTTGCTTAAATGTGTTTGTGTGGCAGTCTAAAGAAATCATCGTGTGTATGTATGTATGTGTTATATGCAACAACTGAGACCGTTCGTTCCGGTTTTACGTCACGGACTCCCTTTTGTACCAAGGGCTAGGACGGTTGCCTTCTTGCGAAGGACTTATTTTTGCAGATGTAATCGGTACCCTGAGTGTATGCCCTTGCTAACCTCAGACCGTGAGGGGGCGTGAACATCGACCTGACGCCTCAGAGTCGCGAACGCTACCGCTTGAGCCACGGCGACTACCTATGCAACAACTGAGACCAGATAATGAAAGTCTATGTATAGCATAAATATATGAAATGTATTGTCTATACCTACATACATTACCAAATTGACAAATGAGGCGAAGATTTAAAAAGCAGAGGATACTAGGAACAGTAATAATTCCATGAAGGAGAACTCCAATAAAAGAAATTATATTGTAAAAGAATTGAAGAAAATGTCATAAAAGATACGACAGATGTTCTTCGAGAACTTTTATTTTATATATATATTTTTTTTATTTTTTTTTTACAAGTTGTGTGTGTGTGGTTTTTTTTTTTGACAAAAGACGTTTTGCAGAGTAATAAATGACGAATGATACTGATGTCGCAGAGAAAGAGAAGAGACTTTTATATAATGATGCAGGTGATTATTATTATTATATAGCCACAGAACGAACAGTATTATTGCTGGTTCATTAATGCATCCAGAGGACCATGTCGTAAGGGGGGTTTACACGGTCAAACGGTTCGTCGAACGCGGTTCGACAGACAAGTGTTTGAAGTGATGTTCGAACGTGTGAACGGAACGTGTTCGACAACCAAATATCCCGTTCACACGTTCGAACATCACTTCAAACACTAGTCTGTCGAACCGCGTTCGACGAACCGTTTGACCGTGTAAACCCCCCTTTAGTTTGCATATACTTATTTGTCTAATTATTGCATCACTCAGGTTTTCTAATTACTTTGAATAAATAAATAGATATATTTATGTATTCATTTATTTATTTATTTGCTTTGTTTTTTTGTGTATTGGTATTTTAAGAGGGGAATTTTATGCCCTTATCGAAAAATTTGACCTCTTGAAGATACTGTTTGACGACTGACTGTACAGCTGAAGGGTCTTGTGGACTGAAGTAAGACTGTCCAGGACAGTTCGATGTTAAGTCTTCCTTCAGTTACGGTTCTCTTTCTATGCCTACATCAACACCTAATATTCTTGAATATTCTTCACGCATCTTTTATTATCCCTTCACATCTGACAAGTCACAATACTCCCGATCTCTAAGTTTTCTTCGTGCCCAGGCCCAACAACTCATGAATGCTTTATTTATATTCCCTGATGAGTTGACCGGGAATAGCAATCGATGTATAATAGTTCCTACTCTCTTTTTCCCATAAATTTTCTAAGCAGAGATATGATATACGAACATCCCATAGAGAGTCGAACTGGGCCCATCATGTGCTGATCAACTGACTTAATTAATGGATGCTCTCGGTGTATGACTTAGACTTGTAACTCTCTCTCTCTCTCTCTCTCTCTCTCTCTCTCTCTCTCTCTCTCTCTCTCTCTCTCTCTCTTTTTTTTCTCTCTCTCTCACACACACACACACATACACACACACACACACATACACACACACACGCACACACACAGAGATCTGCAAAGAATTGAACAAGGAGTTTCAGTCAGTATTTACAGTAGAAAATACCCCACCCCTCAGATTGCAGTGATAGAAGCTCAAGGGCCGGTATTAGAGAACATCAACCTTACAGCCACAGAGGTATGCAAAGCGCTGATGGATTTAGATGTTCATAAAGCTACAGGTCCCGATGACATATCCCCTCATGTGCTTAAAAAATGCGCAAACACAATATCAGTGGCACTAAGTATCATATTTAAGGAGTCACTGGAGTCGGGGGAGATTCCAAGATGCTGGAAACAAGCAAATGTGATACCTATCTTCAAAAAGGGAAGGAGGGATACGGCTCTGAACTATAGACCAGTTTCCTTGACCAGCATAGTTTGCAAAGTTATGGAGAAACTACTAAGGAAACATATCTCTCTTCACTTGGAATCCTTCAACTTTTTGTCAGTGAGGCAACATGGCTTCAGAGAAGGTAGATCAACAGTAACAAACTTATTAGAATTTTATGATGAGGTAAGCCAAATCTTACAGGAAAGAGAGGGCTGGGCAGATTGCATATTCCTAGACTTCCAGAAAGCGTTTGACACTGTTCCACATGGGAGACTTATTAGGAAGCTGCAATCAATGGCTAGAATGGGTGGAAATGTTTTGGAATGGATAAAAACTTACTTAGAAGGAAGGGAACAGAGGGTTAGAGTAAGACACTCAGTGTCTGAATGGAGAAGAGTTAGTAGTGGAGTTCCACAGGGTTCAGTTTTAGGGCCACTTTTGTTCCTTGTATATGTAAATGACCTACCAGAGTCTGTAAATTCATTCATGAATATGTTTGCAGATGATGCAAAGATTGTGAAGAAAGTAAAAAACGAGAACAATGGTAGAGAACTTCAGGAGGATCTAAATAATCTGCATGAGTGGTCAGAAAAGTGGCTAATGAAATTCAATACTTCAAAATGTAAGGTAATGAGAATGGGTACAAGTGCAAGAAGGCCCAAGCTTGACTACTCGGTGGCTGGAGTACAACTTCAAGAGACAGAAAATGAGAGAGATCTAGGAGTAAACATACTGGCAGATTTGTCTCCAGAAATACATATAAATGGCATAGTAAGGGCAGCATATGCATTCTTATCAAATGTAAGGGTAGCCTTCAGGCACATGGACAAGGAAATGTTCAGAAATATTTATGTAACCTATGTGAGGCCAAAACTCGAATATGCAGCCCCCTTTTGGAATCCGCACTTGAAAAAGCACATAGCTAAGCTTGAAAAAGTTCAAAGACATGCCACGAAACTGGTGCCAGAAATACGCAATCTCAGTTATGATGAGAGGCTGAGGGACTTAGACTTACCATCACTCGAAGCTAGAAGAGTGAGGGGGGATATGGTGACAGTCTTTAAATTCCTTCATGGTTATGATAGAGTGGATAGGGATCGATATTTTGATATGGCTGGCTCTAGAACTAGAGGTCATAGTTTGAAGCTTCGTAAGAAAACTTCTTCGCAGGATGTAAGGAAATACTTTTTCAATGTAAGAGTAATTGATAATTGGAATTGGCTAAGCGAGGAGGTAGTTAATGCTATCTCAATCCATAGTTTTAAGGACAGGTATGATAAGTATCACTAAGTATAAAATGGAACCGATCAGGAGACGGGAAGATACGAGCTTTGGGCTCTTTCCCGTAAACACAATTAGGTAATCACAATTAGGTATTCACACACACCTGCATTACTTTTAGGTGATATATTTTGAGCATTGTAGTAGGAATAGTAGTAGTTGTAGTAGTAAAAAGAAATTGTGACATGTGAATGTCAGCACCTAGATTCTCTTAACTCATCATAGATTAGTTGCTTGGAATAAAAATCATGGCGTCAGACCAAATGAATAGGAGAAATCCCTTAAGGAATCTTTAATAAATGCACAATGAAAGTAATGACGAGGTTGAAAATGCTGCAGGAAATTTTGTTTCTCCTCACTTTCTATACCTACATCAACACCGAATATTCTTAGATATTCGTTACATGTCTTACTATCCCTTCACATCTGACAAGTCACAATACTCTCCATCTCTATTTCTCTTTATGTTTTCTTCGTGCCCAGGCTCGATGAGGGTAGATTTTTTTTTTGGCCTGTCCTGGAGTCACAATCTTAAAAAAAAGGAGGAGGCGAAGCAGCTATTCATTCTATGAAAGAAAATGTATAAAAATGGAAATGTAAACGCTATCCTCCTTGTCCATGCAATAGACCTCTCAACTTGATTAATGGAGTTATTGTTGCATAACATAGTTAAATGCCTTATTTTTGGACTCTTATGTAATTAACACCAACGGAAGGCCAGAAAACCCTAACTTAGAAGGAAGCATCTAAAGAAAAAAAACAATAAACCTCGTTTTATGTATCATTATTAGTTCCATTATAGATGTAGACACATTAGAGCTGGGAACTAAGGCTGGATGCTTGTCCTAATACCTATCGGTGGGTTCGATCGCTGGTCTGTCACCTCCCGAGTGGCGTATTCAAACCAGTATACTATAAAATTATATGAAGGGGCCACTTCAGAGTGACCTTGCTGCTATGACTCTGTATGCCATATAAGTCTTTGCTCGCTAGTACAGTGGTAACGCGCTGGCTTCGCATTCACGAGGTCGAAAGATCGGTTCCCGTCCAAGACCGAGAGTTTAAGCTGTTTCCTGGCAGGTACTGCTGTGGTTGGTCACTACAGTTGGGGGTTGGGGCTTGCCCCGGCTGACGAATACCTATTGTACAATGGAAATAAAGGTTTATTATTATTATTATTATTATTATTATTATTATTATTATTATAAGCAGAAATAAATTTCAATACTAGTGCCAAACTTGCTACCTATGGACATGATCTATGGAGTACTTGAAGTGTTGAAAACATGGTATGTTTGGACTGTATCACTAACACTGAACACTGATAATTCAATCCCTTAGTGTTTACGACATTGGGGGGGGGGATGAGACTACAAGCCAGACTTTTTTATCCAAGACTTCCCGAAGTCATGTCAGAAAAAAACAAGAACTGAAACTGCAAATATGACCCAGGTAAATGCTAACGCGTTAGTATTCGCACAAGTGCAAAGAGCACTTTCACACCTTCATGGGGAGATGTTCGTTAGAGAAATGAATAATATTCAATTAGCTTTTGAAATTAGCAAATTTTTTTTTATTATTAATTATATTATTATTATTAGTAGTAGTGGTAGTAGTACAGCTACTACTACTACTACTACTACTACTACTACTACTACACCATAAATTAATAAAAACAGAAACTACGATTGCATCATATTCTTACATTATATTATTATTATTATTATTATTATTATTATTGTAGTCGCCGTGGCTCAATCGGTAGCGTCTCCGACTCTGAGGCGTCAGGTCGAGGGTTCGCGCCCCGTCACGGTCTGAGGTTAGCAAGGGCATGCACTCAGCGTAAGGATTACATCTGCCAAAACAAGTCCTTCGCAAGAAGGCAACCGTCCTAGCCCTTGGTAGATAAGGGAGTCCGTGACGTAAAACCGGTTTTTATTATTATTATTATTATTATTATCTTTATTTTTATTATTATTATTATTATTATCATTATTAATTTGAGGCATAATTTTGAAACATCTATACAAGGTATCCCTTGTACAGGTATGTACATTATCCCATTGACCGGAAGTCAGTTGCATGTCCTTCTTGGTGCTTCTTCTTCACCTTTCCCAAACCTTTGGGTATGACCCGCTGCCTTTCCTATGGCTTCTTACCCTTTGCCAATACTCCGTATTTTTAACCCTCTCTCCTATTCTTCTCACGATTGACCAGAAGATTTTTTTGTCCTTTTTCTGCCTCATATGAAATATTTAATTTGTAGTCACCGTGGCTCTAGGGGTATTGTCCGCGACTCTGAGGCATCAGGTCGAGGTTGGCAAGGGCATGCACTCAGGGTAACGATTACATCTGCCAAAACAAGTCCTTTGCAAGAAGGCAACCGTCCTAGCCCTTTTTTGAAAAGGGAGTCCGTGACGTAAAACCGAACCGATATGAATTTTTCATTTATTTGTGGACTTATTTATTAATTTTGGTTAGCTACTAAGCTGTTTAGAGAGAACACAAGTTAGAGCGAGTCTTGTTATGTAGCGAAATCACATCAATTCAGTTATGCATGTCAGGGTAAAAGAACCAGTAGTGGTGTCTATTGATTCCTGTCCCTTATAGCAAAGCAAGTTTTATCAATACAAACCGGAAATACAGGTCATTGGCAGCAATTGCATGATCTCAGGTAAATTAAAAACATAACAAAACAGAAACTTGACCCCGTAACCCCGCTCTATGGAGGAAAAAAAAAATGTTTCAAGTAATCTGATTATTCATTGTAAATTGATAATTTTCATAAACAGGTGTCAGTGCAAGGTAATCTTAATTTTCTAGGAAAGCAAAATAGTTCTGGTCACTGTAAGTGTATGTATCACCCTCTTACTTATTTGCTCAATTACATATCTACATAATTGTAATCCTAGTTTTGTAACAGAAGACACATTGTATAAAATGGAAATATATGTTTGTTTGTTTGTTTGTTCATCAAATGACATTTTGCCTTGAGAATAAATAATCTGTGATTTTTTGTTTTTTAATGTTTTAAGTACCCGGGCCTTTATTGATGAGGACAATTTTCGTGCCTGTCCCGATGTCACATAAATAAAGAAATAATGGTCATCACTTGTCAACTTGCCTGAAGAATGTATTACCTGTGATTTCTTGAGAATATGTAAAAAAAGAAGTGTTCTCCTTTTTCCGCATTTTTCATAATGGGAAATGTGTAATGGTGTGTGTGTGTGTGTGTGTGTGTGTGTGTGTGTGTGTGTGTGTGTGTGTGTGTGTGTGTGTGTGTGTGGTTCTTGAGTAATATTTCTTTTTAATACAAAGGTTTGAGTTCACCAAAGCAACACCTTTTCAAATAGGGTACTCCTTACGCCTGCTGAGTTGACAGAGACTAGGAGATAATAGACACCACTGCTTTCCCTTCCACATCCTCTGCATAACTAAGATATCTATCCTTATCAAAGGGTAGATGGATTGATGGATTCGGTTTTACGTCACGAACACCCTTTTCTACTAAGGGCCAGGACGATTGCCTTCTTACGAAGGACTTGTTTTGGCAGATGTAATCGTTACCCTGAGTGTATGCCCTTACTAACCTCAGTCCGTGACGGTGCGCAAACCCTCGACCTGCCGCCTCAGAGTCGCAGACGCTACCATTTTGCCACGGAAATATCTTAGTAAAAAATATTGATTCTGGAGTCACTCAACATACATAACTTATCTTCCTACCCGTCCATGAGGAATTACACCTCTCTTTCCTCTTTTTCATTCATCAGTTTGTCCTTTTTTTTTTCATTATTCCTCATCTTCCCCATCCCCTTTCTTCCCAGTATTCCTCCCCTCATCCCTTTTTTTCATTTTATTTTATTTATTTTTGTTCCGTTTGTTATTTTTTCTCCTTCTGTCATCGGCCCCCAAAAATCATCATTTTCTTCCTGCCAAATATTCGCTCTATTCACACCAACTGCAAATGTTCTATTCATTGACATTTTCAAGGATTTTTTTGTAGCAGACTTTTAAAAATTATTGCTATAAATGGTTTTTCCTCCCTAAGTCTGATTTTCCTCAGTATAAAAAAAAAAATCTAAATATACTTTTGATTTTTAGTCATAGAAATTACATAACAAATTCTCGACCAAAGGAAAATCAAAATCCTTTAATTTACGGAATTTAGATTAGGGTAGCAATTAATTTAAGGCAATATAAATCATAAGAATAATTTTTTTTTATGATTGTGACACCAGGACGGGCCAAAAAAAAAAAATAAATCTACCCTCATCAAGCCTGGGCACGAAGAAAACAAAAAGAGAAACATATGGGGAGTGTTGTGACTTGTCAGATGTGGAGGGGATTGTAGGCGTTAGAGAATATGGCCCAAATCTAGCTGACGGAGTAATAAGCCGGCCTCACCCCCAGTTTAGTGGAGTGTGTCGGTGTTAGGAAGGGTATCCGGTCGCAAAGGATTAAGCCAAGAAGAACTCCAGATTTCAAGAGGCTCGTCAGAAACAGCAATACCATATAAATATGGGAAAAAGCTTTCAATGATGATAATATGGTGTTAACATTTGAACCAAACCAACACCAGTTGGGAAGAGATGTTGATTTAGATTGTAGAATAAGACTCGAACGAGGCTCAAAATATATTTGAGCGAGAACCAACGCTAGGCTCAAAGAGGCTAGTGAAAAACAGTGACCCGCACTGCGGAAGAAGGAAAAGAGTGAAAAGAATATAATTTTGCCCTAAATAAGGTTTTTCTCACGCTTAAACTCTCATGCGACCCCCTACCCCCACTACCTTTGATCTTTGTCACCTTTTTTCACCTGACTAAATAGTATTAAAAATATGATACATATTCGCATTTTTTATACATGCATTATTTTTTGCTTGTAGAGTTATTACGTGAGAGTTTGTAAGTGTGTGTGTGTGTATATATATATATATATATATATATATATATATATATATATATATATATATATATATATATATATATATGTGTGTGTGTGTGTGTGTGTGTGTGTGTGTGTGTGTGTATACTCGTGTATATATAATGCATACACTTTTATTTCATTTATTCCTTATAAGGAAGAGGGAGAGAGAGAGAGAGAGAGAGAGAGAGAGAGAGAGAGAGAGAGAGAGAGAGAGAGAGAGAGAGAGAGAGAGAGAGAGAGACGCACATCTATACACATACATAAAAAGTCAGTGTGCTTTCACTTGGCATAATAAAAACGATATACTGGTACCTTTGCTGCCCGTAATCATTGCCTTAGAAGATATTAATCACTGCTTACCTGAAAGATAAAAGAAAAGAAAAACATTGTTAGATTACTGAGTGATATATATTGGAATAATTATTCTTTATTAAAAAAAATTTTGGGTACTCATATTGGTCATTACTGAAAAAAAAAATTAATTTATTAAATTTTTTATATATTTATCGTTCTGTGGATATAGGTTTTGGTTTCCAGCCCAAAGTCATAAGTTCAGCTCCTCAAGGTTACTCTTGCAACTTTCTTCGCCAGAGCCACTTGTGTATAACCAGGAGAGGGCCGTTCAGATCATCATGCTAAGTACACCAGTAAATGTGTGGAGTCGGAGGTACAATAGTATCTTTATGTGAGGGCTTAGAGAAGGTTTTAAATACTCGCCAACAACTCTCATATAAAAGAAAAAACGACGGTATTTTCTACTTTAAGTTCTCTCTTTATGACTGAAAATAAACTTCATGATTCTTAAGTATTGCCGCCGTATGAGACATTTACTTAATTATGACGTTTTTCTTAATCTTGGTGGCCACCATGGCTGAGTGATAACAGCAGCGACTTTGATACATCAGGTCGAGGGTTCACGACCTGCCACGGTCTGAGGTTAGAAAGGGCATTCACTCGGGGTAGCAGTCACACTTGCCAAAACCAAAATCCCTCGCAAGAAGGCACCATCATAGCCTTTCGTAGAAAAGGGAGTCCATGACGTAAAGTGCCACGGTCTGAGGTTAGAAAGGGCATTCACTCGGGGTAGCAATCACACTTGCCAAAACCAAAGTCCTTCGCAAGAAGGTACCATCATAGCCCTTAGTAGAAAAAGGTGTCCGTAACTTAAAGTGCCACAGTCTGAGGTTAGAAAGGGCATTCACTCGGGGTAACAATCACACATGCCAAAACCAAAGTCCTTCGCAAGAAGGCACCTTCATAGCCCTTAGTAGAAAAGGGAGTCCGTGACGTAAAGCCAATTACATCGCATTTTTCATAATTATGATTTTTAAACCCGGATTCTTGAGGTTGCGAAACTGTTTTGTTAGTAATTTTTTTTTTAATAGAATGAATATTTCCTTGCGTGTTTTTTTTATAGTTACAATTTTCTTTTCTGTTTTGTTTACAATATTTCCCAGTTAGAAAGACACTGACTAATATATTTTGTGATATAAATACTTATATACAGGAAAGTTTACGGACAGAAGTTTACTAAGTTATAATCTAATCTAACTTAATTCCCTATCCTAACTTAACCGAATATAAACTAACCTAGCTTATTGCTGTCGGTTAATATGTTGTTTTGTTGTAGGTGAAATTTTCGCCCTCACCAACTCTTCTGGAATGGTGGACAAACGTCTAGTAGAGGTTAAGATAGAGTAATGGCTTCCTTTGATTGGTACTCCCTCGTCAGCAGCACACTAGACTAAGGGGCTCATCATATGATATGAGGGATCTATGGTGGAACAGGATCAACATGAAAAGTGACTGCGATATGCGCAAAAAAAAAAAAAAATCCGTGAGCGATCATGTGAAAATAGAAAAAAAATAAAATCATGTATTTGTATTAGTGCCATCTGAACGGTCGCTAGCTCCCTCGTCACTGCCCATAGAGCAAAGTAATCCCCCTATTTGTTTTCCTTTCTTGATGTCGGCTACCCCCCAATTAAAGGGGGAAACAGCCAAGGTAGATAGATAGAATAGTATTTTCGGGCACAGAGCTAGTCGAAAACACAAATATTATAGTGGCAATTCTGCATGGGCGATATGATTTCTTGTTCCTTGCGGATGGGGTGTATGGTGGATGGGGTGTTAGGTGAATAGGTGAGACGTTTAGTAGGTGTTGTTGTAAATGTCCTTTTTTTTTCGCAAGGGTGGAATGTCACAGGAGTTGGTTCCCATGGCAGGTCGTAATATTCATCCCAATGCAAGAACACAAAAGGCTGAACTCATATTTGTGCAAAATGTATGGAGACCGTTTGATTTCGTGAGAGAGAGAGAGAGAGAGAGAGATTATTTACAAAATTCAAATGTGCTTTTCTTGTGGTACAAAAATGGCAAATCTCAGACCCTTACAAACTACTTAGATTTTATTATTTGAGTAAGATACCAAATTGTGGTTTAATAAGCTTAATGCATGCATATATGCATATTAGTACATATATGAATACATACATATATACATACATACATACATACGTACATACATACATACATATATGCATACATACATACATACAAACACACACACACACACTTCTTTCTGTTTCCTGTTCTGTCTGGACATCTAGAAACTTTGTATTGAAATGAAATCCCCTCCCCCCTTCCCATGCCCTAATACAATGAATATTGTGCATTGGCTAAAAGACTTGAAAGACCCGCATGTAACTGTAGTTCATTAAGCTCTAGTTACATTACGTGTCGTATCAGCTTGAGACAGAGAGAAAGAGAGAGAGAGAGAGTGTGTGTGTGTGTGTGTGTGTGTGTGTGTGTGTGTGTGTGGTGTGTGTGTGTGTGTGTGTGTGTGTGTGAGAGAGAGAGAGAGAGAGAGAGAAATTTCTTTGTTGTATTTTATCTGTTAATCATCATCCCATGAATGGAGATTACACTAAAGAGAAGTGGTGGAGTTTTGTATAGGTAAATGGAATACTGATTTATAAGCTTGATTATATTAAATGAAACTATATATATATATATATATATATATATATATATATATATATATATATATATATATATATATATATATATATATATATAAAGATTGTTAGTATTTTATATATATATATATATATATATATATATATATATATATATATATATATATATATATATATATATATATATAAGAAGATTGTTAGTATTTATATATATATATATATATATATATATATATATATATATATATATATATATATATATATATATATATATATATATGCGAGGAGACTGTGAATATGTGTGTGGATAGAATAAAATAGGTGTTAGCCATGAATGAAGCAGAGGATGTGTGCTCCGACTCGGCCTCCCTCTTTTCAAACAAACAAACAAACAAACATTTATTTCCATTTTGTACAATGGTTATTCAACATTAATAGTAACTTATAAGTAGACATGTAATTAAACTAATAAATAAGAGGGTTATACATATAGTTAAATTAAATGTAGCTTTCATAGAAAATAATAATGCTGTAATAAAAATGTTAACAATAATGTTAATAATAAAGTAGTAAGTATGCCACTAGATACAGGATCGTTATTATCGGCATCATTTCCATATTTGTTTCCTTACAATGAGAATAATTAGTTCTTAATGAGCAGCAACTATTTGTCCAAAAGAAAACTATATAGTTTGCATTTTTAAGATGCTCTGGAATATTATTACAGAGTGTTGGCCCTTTGATAGTGATCATCTTTGAACCTGCTTCTGTGTTTGTTCTGTGAATAAAGAGCTCACTGCTCTGCTTGTGTTGGTTCCCCTTATATCCCTGACTGTTTTTAAATCAAATAGCCAGCTAGGATAATGATGGTCCAAAATTTTGAATACAAAAACATAAATAGCATAAGCGACCTTATTTTCTGCCCGCAGCCACCCAAGTTTATTGAAAGCTGGTGTGATGTGGTCATATTTTCATATTCCTCCCAGGGCAACTCGAGCTGCAAATTAATAAGCTTCTGTATTCTGTTTATCTGAGTCTTAGTGGTAGTTCCCCAAACAGTTGTGCAGTAATTAATTGTGACTTAGGGCTAGAGATTCAATAACAGTTATTCGAGTGGTAGTCTCAAAATTGTCTTTTATACGTGATAAGTATATTAATGTTCCTGTAACCTTTTTGCATACTTTATCTATGTGGGAATAAAACAACATGTGGTTATCAAAGTGAATTCCTAGGTTTTTGACTGTTTTGCTAGGTGTGATAATATTGTCGCAAAAATTAATTGTTGTGTTTTCTGGAATTTATGGTATGTGGAACCTTGAACCAGTAAATATGCACTGTGTTTTACTTTCGTTAATTAACAGCCCAATTTCTTGGAAATAGGTTTAATTTTTGACAGTGTTTTCTGCTCTTAAAGTTAGCTCTGGGAGATTATTAATATCACCACTAAGGAGTAGTTGAGTGTCATCTGCATATTGTACGACTAGACAGTCAGATATGAAAGAAGATAGATCATTTACGTAAATGGAGAAGAGGATAGGACCAAGTACTGATCCCTGTGGAACACCAAATGATAAATTTTTTGGCACAGAGATAATGTTGTTAAGACGTATGGACTGTTTACGATTAGATTGATACTCGCTAAACCAGCTTGGATCAATATTTAAGTTAATACATTTACTTAAAAGAATTTCATGGTTTACACTGTCGAAGGCTTTTGATAAGTCCAATAATACAAGCATAGATATTTTTTTCATATCTATATTATTATATATACTATTCGTAACTTTAAGCAGTGCAGTTTCCGTCGAAAGTTTCGGTCTGAAACCATGTTGGTTAATACTTAATAGTCTATTTGATTCTAAATATGACATAAGTTGGCATGTAACAATTTTTTTTTAATATTTTAGAGAAAATGGGTAGCAGGGAAATGGGACGATAGTTTGTCACATCTTCTCTGTCCCCCTTTTTATGCAGAGGTATTACATGTGATATTTTCCAAGAGTCAGGAAACTTTTTAGTGACAATGGAAGTGTTCATAATTGTTAGAATATAGGATGCAATCATGTGTAGAGCATCTTTGATGAACTGAAATGGTATACCATCTGAACCATAAGAGCCAGAGTTTCTTAGGCTCTTTATGGTAAGAATTAGGGTAGCACAATTGTATATTCGTAGGTAGGTAGATAGATAAATAGATAGATAGATGTATTAGTAAATGGTTTAAGTACTTTCATGATGAATTGGCATTGTCGATAATTATCATATCTCTCCAGTCGTTGATGGGACTTGTGTTCTCTCTCTCTCTCTCTCTCTCTCTCTCTCTCTCTCTCTCTCTCTCTCTCTCTCTCTCTCTCTCTCTCTCTCTCTCTCTCTCTCTCTCTCTCTCTCTCAACCTGCAGTCAAGGGCCACCCCTTGGTGTCCTGTAATAAAAACGAGAGTACAAGGGAGTGTCAGAATACATAGATTAAACGGGGCCTCGTAAGATCAGATCCTACTCCGCTGATGGACGAAAAGGATTTTTTTTTCATGTAAGATTGTTTTTTTATTGCTTTTCATATGATATTTTTTCTATCGTATATGCTCTCTGAACTCCACTACTATTTGTGAAAATTGCATTTTAATACAGTGTATATTTAGAATATGTATATATTTCTACCACCCATTTATTTTGACTTGATACTTTTGTTAGTGCCTTTACAAAAATCAGACGAATCCATAAATGTATATTTTGTGGGTTTCGTTTTGATATATTGTGCTTAGCTAACTAACTTGGAATGAATGACCTTTTTAGCATGAATTGAAATTCATGTAGGTCTACTGATTTTTTTTTATTCAAATAACTATACATGGGGATATGTTCACATGGGCACTCCCAATGATACTGCAGTTGTTAAACATTACAATCTATATTTGGTCATGTATTAATCAAATATTAATAGAATTTGCAATTCATTTTAAATATCATAATAAGTAATTAAGAATAAAATATAGTGTAACTAATGATTGGTGGCAGAAGAGCACTCTGCGATTATTAATTAAGAGTAATATATTATGATTTACATGTATTAATGGCAGAAGAGCACGCTCTGATTATTGATTAAGAGTAATATTTGTAACAATGATTTTTAATAGCCCTTGTTGAGTACTATCATTTAAGTTATAGATAGATTGATCGATAGATAGATAGATGTAGACAAATTCATTAATTTTGGATGATAATTTACAACCCCCCCCCTTAGCTGTCTTTCCCCCTTCATGTTCCCCCGCGGGGCCCATATCCCTGACATGGTGGTGGTGGAGCAGAGCTTTGTGCGAATTCTTGTGGTTTGGCCCTCAGTGGGCTGGGGTCACGAAGCCTACTCGGGTTTTGCGAAAAATGGGAATTTTTGCCTCAAAGGCCTCTACATCGTAATGTAGAAAAGGGGAGGGGGTGGGGGAACTCCGTGGAAAAGGGGGGGATTTTCTCGTCGTGTTCCTTGCTGGGCACGGAGAATGGATAGGGGCATAAATGTATGGGGATGAAGGCGTTTGTTGGGAGGGCTCGCATAGGCTTGGTTAGGCCCTGTATAGGCTTGGGATAGGATATATAAGGATCCCTTGACAACTCGTAGCCCCCTTAACCCCCATCTTTAACCCCCTTACGCTCTCATCCACACAACTACCGGTTTTCGTACTCCAAGCAAACTGGCAGCAATTACTATGGGTCTGTTTTTTTTCAAAAGATCCTATATGCAGCCTCTCTCTCTCTCTCTCTCTCTCTCTCTCTCTCTCTCTCTCTCTCTCTCTCTCTCTCTCTCTCTCTCTCTCTCTCTCTCTCTCTCTCTCTCTCTCTCTCTCTCTCTCTCTCTCTCACACACACACACACACACACACACACAATAGTCAGATGACGTCTGAATGTTAATGCAGTATTGCTCTATAGACAGTATCTATTAATAACCTAAACATAATTTATTTTCAAGATAAATGTGTCCGTGCTGCGTAAGTAGGTTAGAGATTGAAACCCATTTTTTACTGAATATTATTAAATGGGAGAGAGGGATTCAGGCACATTCGACAGTCGACATCATTAAAGAGGTGAGAGGGATCCATGCACATTCGACCGTCGACACCTTAAAGAGGATAGAGAGAGAGAGAGAGAGAGAGAGAGAGAGAGAGAGAGAGAGAGAGAGATTATTTTTATTTTATTAATTTATTGCGCCAAGGCGTCAGACATTACATGAGTTCATACAAATAATGCTTCAAATGGATACAGAGAGAGAGAGAGAGAGAGAGAGCCATGCATATTTTTTTAGCTGACATAATTTAATAGGAGAGATATATATAAAAAATTAAAATCGAATGTTGTTGTTGTAGTTTTACGCATTCTGCCCATTCCAGCACTAGTGCTCTTGCAAGGTCTGGCGCTACTGGTATTCCTGAAGGCCTTTGGACTAGTTTTGTCTGTAGCATCAGGTTTTTTCCCTTGTGTGTTTTCTTGTATTGGGTAAGTAAGAACTCTTCTGATAAGTTATTACTGCAATGCTTTTAAATTATTTCATTACAGTAATTAATGTATATTTATAATATTTAATGAGATGTTCTGAGAAATGTCATAAGTTCGGTATTTTTTGTTGTTGTTCCGGTTTTACGTCACGGACTCCCTTTTCTACCAAGGGCTAGGACGGTTGCCTTCTTGCGAGGAACTTATTTTGGCACATGTAATCGTTACCCTGAGTGCATGCCCATGCTAACCTCAGACCGTGACGGGGCGCGAACCCTCGAGCTGACGCCTCAAAATCGCGGACGCTACCACTTGAGCCACGGTGACTACATCATAAGTTCGGTATTCCAGGTATTAATTCTACTACTTGTTTATAGTGGTATTTCTGTTACGCCTTAAGACCGAAGTCCATCCTTGTTGTACCTCAACTATTACAACCACGACTTGGTCTCCAAGCTCGAGATATCGTTTTAGAAATTCTTTTGAGGAAAATGACAAAAGGCTACCACTCCTCGGCAGTGTTTCGCAGGCCTATTGTCCTCCAGTTTGTGCTCTTTAGAACTATATTACTGCTGCTGCTGCTGGTGCTGCTTCTTCGAGTCCGTCTCTCGTTTTAACCTCCTTTTGTGAATGTTGAGTCCACGAGGAACAAATTCATTCGAGTGGATGTTTGGAGGGTGATTTGGGAGCTGGTGGAGTCTAAAGTGAGAATTATAGTTGAATATTATGCACACAAACAAACAAACATTTATATCCGTAGTTGGATTGTCCATTTGGAAATAAACCAAAGAATTTATAAAGGAGTTAAATTTATGATTAGGTGGAGGTTACAATGGCGGATGGGTTATTAGATATAATCTTGCGGCGAGGAATGTAGAAAAATGGGGAAGAGGGTAATACATGATGAAATAGCATTGTACGAAGGAGGTGGAGTTGAAGGTGTAAAAGAGAAGAAAGGAGGCTGTTGGTTGCCCCCAAGGGACAACTCCAGTTGGTCATTAGGCCTTTGCAGGATGGGCCTCCTTGTTCGTCCGTCCTTCCGTCCCTGCGTATAACCTATACCCTCCTCCCTTTCCCCTAAGACTCGTCCATTGCAGCTAGAATACGAGATTAGGGTAACACTCGCACTTCGTCATTCCGCTTTATTAGCGCTCGCTCCAACCGATATTTTCGCTCGCTCGCTACCCACCACTACGTCATATCTACGGGGCCAGGTAATAGAAGCTTGATGGACGTACTAATAAGGCGAGAAATATATCTAGATTGGTAGAAATATCGCGTCGAGATAGTATGGCGAGGCGTGTCAGGGTTATTTTCTTTTTCTTTTTAAATAAGTCAACGTTTTCGTGCGGTTATTACATTAACTATATTTACGTATTGACGCGATCTGCTATAAATTGCAGATAACTTAGGCCTTGATCAGCGAACTAAAAAATGTGAAAAACTATGCACGTGGTGACGTCACGTCTCCCATCCTGTGGGAGGCTGAGTTAAGAAGATTTTTATGGCCTATGAACCAATGGGATGCGTTCTTTGCTTTTAAAGTGTTGAATTAAGAAAGGCCTCTTTTGGCTTGGAAATGTAGGGACAGCGTCCATGGCCATAACATACGAAGAGTATTGAGAGAATCTCAAACTGAGAATATTATTTTTGGCGAAAATATAATTAGTAATAGAGTGAATCTGTTTTTCGTGTATTGTTATATCTAAGCTCTGTAATAAGGATGCCAAACTTTTTTCTATGACCTAAATATAATCGGCTTTTATGAATTGAATGGATTCGGATTTACGTCACGAACTCCCTTTTCTACTAAGGGCTAGGACGGTTGCCTTCTTACGAAGGACATGTTTTGGCAAATGTAATCATTACCCTGAGTGTATGCCCTTACTAACCTCAGTCCGTGACGGGGCGCGAACCCTCGACCTGCCGCTTCAGAGTCTGCGACTCTGAAGCGGCAGGTCGAGGGTTCGCGCCCCGTCACGGACTGAGGTTAGTAAGGGCATACTCTCAGGGTAATGATTACATTTGCCAAAACAAGTCCTTCGTAAGAAGACAACCGTCCTAGCCCTTAGTAGAAAAGGGAGTTCGTGACGCAAAACCGAATCCATTCAATTCAGAAAAGCCGATTATATTCAAGTCGTAGAAAAAAAAATTGAATATTGTATAGTATTTGACCTGGTAGTTATGATTTCTCCAACCCCCAAAAAGTATTTTAATTATTCCGTGAAAACCGAGAGAATTTTCATCAAATGAAATTTAGCTGCTATCTGATAGTTGGAAACTTGAAAGAGCTTCCATAGGTAACATAGATACTAAAGTGTCAGACACAGTTTGATGATGTTTAGGCCAAACAAATGTGGCTGACTATATAATGGTGTTGTTTAGGCCAAGAAAAAGTGTCCAGACAATGGTATGGCGCTCTTTAGGCTAAACAAGAGTGACAGACGCAGTTTGATGGTGCTTTTTAGTCTCACCAACACTGGCAGAGCTCTGAGGTTCCATAGACCAGAAATTGGCAGAGCTTTATATGGGCGCTCTGTGGTTAAGCTGCTGGCAGGTATAGGCCGACAGCAGGTAAACCACACCCTGAAGTCGCATATTGCACTTCAGGTTGGCATATGCAACAGTTCACCTTGATTGTGTGTGTTTTTATAGGTCACTTTATAGTACATTTTAAGAGAACTTTGAGCCGTATGCGAAAAATTATACCGTAACTTATTTTATTGAATGGTTCAGTAAGTAGAATAGCGTGAATGCGGAGAGAGAGAGAGAGAGAGAGAGAGAGAGGAGAGAGAGAGAGAGAGAGAGAGAGAGAGAGAGAGAGAGAGAGAGAGAGAGAGAGAGAGAGAATGCAGATATATATAAATGAATGAAAGGGTACTTAATAAACAATAGATCCTTTCCATACGGAATGAAATGAATGGAAAGAAAATGATGATGCTTATAGATATGCGCAAAAAAAAAAAAAAAAAAAAAAGAGAGAGAGAAGAAGGGATATAATACAAAAGAGGGAGGGCAAATTATAAAACCCTACTTCCATAACAATGGGCAGAATTTGAAATCATATGCGTTGTGGTATGCTTGTGAAAGGAATTAAAGAATCAGCACCACTTAGAGCAGAGAGAGAGAGAGAGAGAGAGAGAGAGAGAGAGAGAGAGAGAGAGAGAAGGATAGATAGAAAAATAGATAGAGAGAGAGAGAGAGATAAAGGAAAAGAGAGAGAGAGAGAGAGAGAGAGAAAATAGAGAGAGAGAGAGAGAGAGAGAGAGATAAAGGAAAAGAGAGAGTAATAATAATAATAATAATAAATCTTTATTTCCAAAGTACATTGGGTATTCAAATAAGATGCATATATATTCCAGATAGACATCTGTGGTGTACGATATAGACATACTAAAACAAACAAATCATAAAGATGAGTGTACTATTAAAAATTACAAGTAAAATCTTCCTTTAAGAGTAACTTCTTAAGATTATATTTAAAAGTATACACTGAACCAGCATTTTTTAGTTCTCTGGGAAGCTGATTATATAAATGAGGTCCACGAATGTTTATATCTCTTGAGCCAATATCAGTTTTAGACCTTCGTACTAATAAATCTTCCCCTTGACGGGTAGTTAACCCGGTAACTGAGCTTACTGTAGAAAAATTATACAAGCAATCAGGAATATTGTTTCTTAGTATATTAAAAACAAAGGTACATATATCAAAAACATATTTATCTCTAATCTTTATCCATTCTAGATCTTTTAAAACAGGAGAGATGTGCTCGTATTTTCTTACATTGCCAACAGCCACTCGTGCTGCAAAGTTTTGTAACTTTTGTATTCTTTGTAATTGAGTCTTATTTGTACATCCCCAAACTTTGAGACAGTAATTAATTAAACTCATAGAGAGAGAGAGAGAGAGAGAGAGAGAGAGAGAGAGAGAGAGAGAGAAAAAAAAAATAGAGAGAGAGAGAGAGAGAGAGAGAGAGAAAGAGTGAGTGAAGGATAGATAGAAATATATATATATATATATATATATATATATATATATATATATATATATATATATATATATAGAGAGAGAGAGAGAGAGAGAGAGAGAGAGAGAGAGAGAGAGAGAGAGAGAGAGAAGAGAGAGAGAGAGAGGGAGAGAGAGAGAGAGAGAGAGAGAGAGAGAGAGAGAGAGGAAAATGAGAATAGAATTGAGTAGGACAATAGAAGGAGAGGTATGAGAGGGGGGAGAATGTGCAGAAATGGAAGTAGGTAAGGAGGGGAGGGGAGGGGGGGCAGGGGCTCAGAAATGGGGATCAGGTGAATTGGAGGCGAATCTAAATATGGGAAATTCGTAACCTTAGGAACAAACCTTACTAGATTTTCATGGGAAATCTGAATTTGAATTTGATTAATAAAAGGCTATTTTTGTGTGAAATGCCTGTGATAGAGAGTAACAAGAAACATTGATTAGAAGTCCTAGGACATATATGACAATGAATTCTGATTACTATTATTATTATTATTATTATTATTATTATTATTATTATGATTATTATTATTATTATTCCTTCGAGTGTTGAGTTTATAATGTTTAGATTTTATATTTTATGGACTTATATTTGCACTTGATAATAATAATAATAATAATAATAATAATAATAATAATAATAATAATAATAATAATAATAATAATACATACATACATACATATACCTTGGCTGTTTCCCCCTTAAATTGGGGGGTAGCCGACATCAAAAAAAGAAAACAGTTTGGGGAGAAGTTATTCTCCCCCCCACTCCCCTTCTTCTTTGACGTCTCACAGGAGGTTGGTACAAGGGGGGGGGATTCCCAGTCCCCCCGCCCCGTCCACTTTTAGTCGCCTTTTACGACACGCAGGGAATACGGTGAGGCTATTCTTTGATAATAACAATAATAATAATAACAACAACAACAACAACAACAACAATAATAATAATAATAATAATAATAATAATAATAATAAGTTTGATAAATTATGAAAGATCTTTACTATATTAGCAATCCACCCAGAATGTTGCCTCTGAAGAGATAAGTAGAGAAGATAATTTACAAAGATATTAGAGATACGACAAAAATTTTACCTCTCATTAAATGAAACAGACAGAAGAATTCCAGCAGAAAGGGATTGACTGGAATATCTCTAATTTTTTTTTATTATTATTATTATTATTATTATTATTATTATTATTATTATTATTATTATTTTTATTATATATATATATTTTTTTGCGTTTAATGTGTCCCTATGAGTCCCCATTGGGGGGTCGACACAGACGGATTGAAGCTGGGGAATTTAAACTGGAGGCCCTTCCTATCGCCTCGCCTTGGGCTTACATGCGGTTCCGTCGAGCATTTTACCACTACGCTAAGGCGTTCCCCGTTGGAATATGTTTGTAGGTGGCTCCATTAAATTCCATTGGGCGTAATGCCACAATGTTTTGTTTAAACATTTCACTCATTAAGTGCCATAATAAAGGGCGGTTTACACGGTCAAACGGTTCGTCGAACGCGGTTCGACAGACAAGTGTTTGAAGTGATGTTCGAACGTGTGAATAGGGTATTTGGTTGTCGAACACGTTCCGTGTTCGACAACCAAATACCCCGTTCACACGTTCGAACATCACTTCAAACACTTGTCTGTCGAACCGCGTTCGACGAACCGTTTGACCGTGTAAACCCCCCTTAAGCTTCATGTGAATACCGAGTTCTGGAAATAATTTTCCTCATTAGGGCCAAGTTTGATTGGTAAGGTTAGCAATATTAATTTAACCTAACTAACCCAATATAGCCTAATCTAACGTAACTGACCTCATCTGTGGTGGCGCCCACATAAAATGGCATTTTTGACCCCAAATATCTCCGTGGCAAAATGGTAGCGTCCGCGACTCTGAGGCTGTAGGTCGAGGGTTCGCGCCCCGTCACGGACTTAGGTTAGTAAGGGCATACACTCAGGGTAACGATTACATCTGCCAAAACAAGTCCTTCGCAAGAAGGCAACCGTCCTAGCCCTTAGTAGAAAAGGGAGTTCGTGACGTAAAACCAACACCAACCAAATTGCCTCGTGGCACTAAATGCGGTGCAGCGAAAAGTTGTTGTTGTTTCGGTTTTACGTCACGAACTCCCTTTTCAACTAAGGGCTAGGACGGTTGCCTTCTTGCGAAGGACTTATTCTGGCAGATGTAATCGTTACCCTGAGTGTATGCCCTTACTAACAATAGCCGTATTTATCATCTTATTTCAAGGAGGTCGCGGTAGCACAGTGGTAGAGGCACGAGTCGGGAAGTGACTAACGGGGATTCAGTTCCACTGCGGGGCGTTTGGAAGGGCATTCAGCCTTAATCCCCCAGCTCCAACATGTCTGTGTCCACCGCCATTTGCATGGGGACTCATTTTCACACTTAAAAAGGTGTTTTGTTTTTTTTATCTTATTTCGAGAATAGCAACCGTCCTAGCCCTTAGTTGAAAAGGGAGTTCGTGACGTAAAACCGAAACCATTTCGAGAATAGCATCACTATTTGCCGTTCATTCTATTTGTATGAGCATTTTTTTTTTATCTTACTGACGAAGTATTAGACTTTAAGACATAGAATTCATAACTCATGTAAATATTTTTTTTTTTATCTGGCGAAGCTTGAAAATATGCTCTCAAGAGTGATTTGTGTGTTTGTGTGTGTGTGTGTGTGTGTTGCGGGTTTACTCTCTTTCGTGCATTTCATTCTCTAAAATTGCACTTAAGGGATTAATACCCATTATATTGAAATACCGTAAGCCCAAGACCCTCCTGGAGAGTACGTATTCCCTTCTTTAGCCTTCCCCTGGATGCAATCGTCACCCCTTACCCTTCATCTTGTTTTTTAACGCCCTTCCTTTTTAACCCTCCCTCCCCCCCTGTGCTCTCCCTCTTTTCCTCTTCACGACATTAATGTTAAAACTTTCGCGAATAAGCATGACACCCCAGGGAAATTTAACACAAAAAGGAGTTGAGAAGGAAAAAAAGGAAAACAGGGAAATTACTGCTTTCCGTGAGAATGAAAAAAATGAGGCACCTTTCCCAAGGGAACTGGAAAAGGAGGTTACCTAAACATAAGATATTGTTCTTGTTGAAGCAGACGTTTCATTTGCTGGCTTTTGTGCTTTATATAATCTACTCATTTATTTCAGTTATTTCCTGCATCGTGGATGTTCTCGCGGAGGGAGGGAGGGAGAGAGAGAGAGAGAGAGAGAGAGAGAGAGAGAGAGAGAGAGAGAGAGAGAGAGAGAGAGAGAGAGAGAGAGAGAGAGAGAGAGAGAGAGAGTCGAGAGTGAGTGAGTGAGTGAGAGTGAGGATAGATAGAAAAATAAACAGAGAGAGAGAGAGGGATAAATGAAAGAAGAGAGAGAGAGAGAGAGAGAGAGAGAGAGAGAGAGAGAGAGAGAGAGAGAGGAGAGCAGAGAGAGAGAGAGAGAGAAAGAAAAATGATAGATTAATAGAGAGAGAAAGAGTGAGTGAAGGATAGATAGAAAAATAAATAGAGAGAGAGAGAGAGAGAGAGATAGATAGATAGAGAGAGAGAGAGAGAGAGAGAGAGGAGAGAGAGAGAGAGAGAGAGAGAAGAGAGAGAGAGAGAGAGAGAGAGAGAGAGAGAGAGATCTGAAATGCAATATTATTAAGACAAACATTTATCGTTGAGTGTCAATTCAGGCTGAAGTCAGGATGAATAATTAATTATTATTAATTACTGTATGAAAGAGGCTCATGTTTACACGTGGTGTTTTATCAATCTTAAAGTAAAGCGGATGGATAGGACGAAGTTTTATATTCCCAGAAAACGTGCCAATTACTTACGCAGAGTTTCCGGGAACAACCAATCCAACCACGTGGGAAAAAACTGCTGAACTTGATTGCCTTCTTCTAAGTCAAGATAAATGGAGATAAGTTGCTGTCAGAAGGGACATCTTGCGTAAAAATACTAAAACCATAACTAGTAGTGTCCAAGAGGCTTGTAAAAAAAAAAACAGCGATCTCCCCATGAAAATGTGGGAAAGCTGCTGAGAGAGTTGAAAAAAGTTTCTAAGAAAGAGCTTATTTCTGTATGATCAACAGTCCATTTTGTGATTAATTAGGTTGCATTATTGCAGAAATACAGCCGTTCCGATTAGGATTAGATAAGTGGATTGGGTTAGTAAGTTCTGATGAGGGGGTGGATTGGATGGTGTAAAAAGCTGCTTTCAGGATTTGGGAGTTAACACATAAATAAACACACACACACATTTTATATATATATATATATATATATATATATATATATATATATATATTATATATATATATATATATATATATATATATATATATATATATATATATATATATATATATATATATATATATATATTAATGAGAGCTGCAAAATTGACATTAAAGAATGCCATAGATATGAAAATTTTTCGAGGATCGACCGCCGCTCATCTGAGAGTCTACTCGTTTTGCCCGTTGAGACAGCAAGGTTTCCCACACAGAGGACGCCACTATCGTATCCTTATGTCCAGGAAATGGGCCGTAGCATTATTTTTTAAATCTTCATTACTTCAACTATTCTGTCCTGTTATTCATCACTCTCATTTTTACCTTGTCCTTAAACGTCTACTTTTTTAATCTCAATGTTTTCTTTGCTGCCCGGGCCCGCTGAGGGCAATTTTCTTGCCTGTCCCGGTGTCACACTCATAAAAAAAGAAATATTTAAGACTGAAAACTATGAGATGGAAAGTGGGGACAAGACCACTTTAATTGTACCAAAATTTGAGTAACTGAAAAAACACACACTCAGGCTATCGTTTAGTGTGCTCTGTCTCCACTTTTACTGACCTAACAAACCGAACCTAAACCTAAAATGATCTTATTATAACAACGTTTACTGCCCCATTCACTTACTATGGGCTCAGACCCTCAATCCTCTCTTGACCTATTTACCATTATAAACGGCTTCACCAGTTTTTTTTCAATGATTGTGACACCAGGACGGACCAAGAAAAAACAACTAATATGCCCTCATCGGATCTGGCCACGAAGGAAACATAAAGTCAAGAGAAATAGAAATGGGGAGTGCTGTGATCTGTCAGATGTAAGGCAGAATAAGAGATGTCTAACGAATATTGGGTGTTGATGGAGAATCGCGTTTTCGTCAGTTGACCCAAGAATTTAAATTTTGAATACTGAGGTTACATTGCTTGTGTAATAAGTTTTAATTTTTAATTTTTTGTAAATACACCTCATGAGA